>PVIH01014928.1:6240-51699 GCA_004025045.1 Sigmodon hispidus
AAATGGATGGATTTGGAGAATATCCTCCTGAGCGAAGTCTCACAAACTCAGAGAGATAAGCAGGGGATGTACTCACTCACTAGTGGTCTCTAAACAAACAAACAAGAAAAAAAGCCAAACATGCCCAAGCGGCAAACCACAACCACGGAACAGCTTGGGATCAGAAACACCCTGGACTGACCCTTTGGATCCCATTCCATCTAGAGGAACACCTGACTCACTCTTGAGGGAGGGGGGAAAGAACTGGATTTGTCCAGAAGTGGAGACTGATCTAAGCATTATTGGGTCAGTGGGACCATAGGACTGTCTGCTCCCTGCCCAGGGAGGGGATGGGGTGTTGCAGAGAAAAAAAATGACCAGATGTGTTGGGAGGGGGAAGAGACCTTGAATAAGGATATACAGGGATGGAAAAAAAAATTCAGAGGGAAAGATGAACACAAAGAAAATATAGGTGTAGCAATCTTATTTGTATTTCTACTCTTGATAAGCCATGCTTATCATTCTTATCCTCTGTATAGTTATTGTTAACTCTTCCACATTTTAAATTCTTTTTACTGTGTTTTTTTTGATAAATACAAAATAAAGAAGGAAAAAAAAAGAAAGTTATATTTGAAGAGTTATATAATTGCTAACTCCAATTAAATGCTCACTAAATCACCTACACAGGATTGTACAAAATTCTATATATTTTTAATTTTGTTAAAAATTTTTACTCATTTCTTTTCAATATTCATATCAACCATAGCTACCTCTCTTTCTCTGATTCCTGCTCATCCCACATTATCACCCTACCCTATCCCCACATACTCCTCACAGACTATAAAGCCTTTCAGGGGGAGTCACCAAAGTCAAGCATATCAAGCTTGGGCAGAAGTAAGCTTCTTCCCTGTTTATGAAGGCCCTATTTTTCTATTGTTATTTTCATTATATAGCATTACTTTTGATTATTTTCATTTTACAGAAAAAAATCCATTTTAATCTATGCAACATATCCAAAAGACTTAGTATTTAGGAGAACCCGCTGTACTTGCCGTGGACCAGAATTTAATTCTCAGCACCTTTATGAGTTTTTAATGAAGTCTGTGTATCTAGTTAGGGAGACCCAATATCTTTGTGAGGTCTTCACATGCACCATTCATGTATGTGATGTTTGTAAATAAATGTTGGCAACATTTATACACAAAAAAATAAAAATTAAAAATAAACAAAAATGCAAAGTGGATATGAACATCAGGTGGGTTGAACCAAGGATATTCCTTTTAGTACCCACATATAATGATGGGTGGCCATGCAATTGAAGGCACATACAAATTACAGATAGACATCATGGTGGCGTTTAAGGTTTTTGATGGTTAATATATAGAAAGATGCTTTGTTGGTGACATTGAACATAAAGTCTATCATTTCTGTAAATAAGTTTCTATCTTGTTCAGCTCCTAAAATTATAAACTTTTTGTTACTACAAACAAGAAATAGAAGAAAGATTACTCTAAAATTGCAAACACACCTTTCTCTTTTGAGTTAAATATTTAAATACTTCTAAATATATCATTATTCCTTAAAGCACATTAAAACATTAACTTTATTATCATGTAAAATATGAATATTTGCCACATATTAACAATTTTTTATTAAAATACACCAAATTATTTTCCAGTGTCACAATGTTATCTAACAGGAGTGTGATAGAATAAATTCTCAAGATTTTCAACAGAGAACATTGGTCTATAGATATTCAAATAATATGTTAAAAACCTTATGAGGGTCATCTAGCATGGGAAAGATTGATCCAAAATGCCCACATTCTATATTTACATCCTTGTTTGCCTATAGTGATGCCTGTGATGTTGCAACATTTAGGCTATAAACAAAAAGTGTCTTTGCACATGATATTCCCTGATAGTAAGCAACCAATCTAATGCTAGTGAATTTGTTAGACTTTGGACTGAATGCTATGTGTGTACAAATTTGAAATTCATGTTGGTTTCTGGTCTTATTAATGGATGGATAAATTAAGAAATCTTCAAAAACTGGGGGGTTTCTTGGAAGGAGGTAGGGTAGGAAAACTGATCAAGACATAATACATGAAAGAAGAATTAATGTTCAACAAATTAAAAAAAACCCTTAGTTTTATGCCCAATCATTCTGAGTAATATATGATGATTTCATAAATGTTTTTTTCCTTCTGCTGTCTGATGGCTTGATTCCATCTGACTTATTTCAAACAATAAAGTATCTCCATTTACCAAGAAAGTCACAAACTTACCTCTTGAAATAAAAATTCATTTCAAAGTAAGAAGTTCAAAGTCATTATGATTTTATAGATACAAAGCTGTCTCTAATTTCATTGTCTGCCACCAAGAATAAGTCCCTGGTGAAGATCTAGATTCCAGTGTGAATTTAAGTCAACAGGGATTATTCATAGTGAGTGCTGAACAGTTCATTTCACATAAACACAATTAGTTTTCAAGATGAATATTAAGTTATCTTTTTTTCCTGTGTATGTGAACATTGGTGCAATTTAACTTGACAATTATGGGGAGGTTACATGATGAACAATCATCTTAGTTAACATTCCTGCTAGCTGATATTTGATTTGGATTTGTATACAGTAGAAATTTTTAAATTTATCATTAAAATAAACACTTTTAATGTCTTTTACCTATGTGAGCTATTTTTTTCCTTTCAGTATTTTAGTGGTTGATGAAACAGACTCTATGAGGAGGAATGAGATCCAAAGTTGAATAATTATTTGAGCCACACATGTTTATAGACAATAGTAAAAATTATCATTGTTAATTAGAAAATAGTGTGTGAAAAGAAGTATGTATAATTTCAAAATAATATTTCAGTTCACAGTTCACATATCTCAAACAAACAACAGATGATTTCAGTTTATGTGTTATATTGGAGTATATATCATATAAGTGATCCTCCACTCAGAGAGCCATCTCAATACTTTTGCTAATCTAACTTTTATTATGTTGTACATTTTCTTATGGTACATCTTGATAAAAGTGGTTGACTATTGAACATCAGTCAACTTTTATACAAAACTTGTGTCCTGTACCTGTGGGCAGATGAGAGGTAGAAACATGATCATCTCTGAACATTACCCTGTTCAGTATCCTGGAGTACAGGTAGTGAATGGCAGATAAAATCCTGTATCAAAAATGGTGGTGGAAGGTCAGGCCATACAGCACATTGTCTACTGACCTTCATATGCATATTATTATACACATGCACCTGGACTCACACAGAACTGTGCACATGTCATGAATACACACATCATACAATATATGTAAATAGCAATCAAAGACTTCTTTACTAAGCTGTATATTTAATTCCTGATGTAAGTTATCTCTTTTAAAAGATGTTCTCATGTAATCCAGATTGATTTTGAGTTTTCTAGAAGCTAAGAGAGAACTTCAAGTTTTGATCCTTATTTCTCTTGCTCTCAAGTACTTAATTTACAGGCATCCTACATTTAGTTTATGTGATAGGGATGTAGCAAAAAACTATATGCATGCCTGGCAAAGATTCCACAAAATGAGCTTCATTTACAGGCTACTATCTTAGTTGTTTCATGATGTGTATACAATCACAACCTTCTGTATTACATATGAAAGTAGTCAGAGTTTAAACTACCTTTTCAAATGTATTCATGGATCAAGTCAGAATTAAGTTAGGATTACGATTCATGTCAGATTGGATGCTAGAATGTATAGGTGGGTTGCTGTCACCAAAGAGGCTTATTGCTTTTGCAAAGCTCTGCCCCAGCTGTAGACACTTTTTATGTGGACTCCTTGTTGAAGATTCTGAAGGGCAGGATCAAGTTCAGGAATTGCAGAAGGGAACCTAAACTCTCTGCTGTGGACAAATTGAGAAGTCAACAGATTTGGTGAGTTATCTTGGAAATTCTTAAGGAGAGAGGTAGGTAATATTTAAGAAGAAAAATCTTATGTTAAGAATGGAAAATATCACAATATATGGAATTAGGACTCTATACAGTGCTGCTTTAGATGGCTTGAAAATAGAAGCAGAAAATGCAAAGATAAATGACTTAACTAAGTCTGATATAGTACCAGTGTAATGATTATTTTATCAATAATAGTCATAGTGTTTTGTGCCAAATATAAAAAGCTGAATAAAAAAAGCCTAAAAAAGACTTACTAAAGAAAATAAAAAATGTTCTGACACATGTAGAGGAATACAGACACGAACCTACCATAAAACAGCATGATGAAACTAACATGAATGTCCAAATGTTCTTAGAAAATACAGTAGCCCTCTTATACAATAAAAACAAAAAGAGTGGAAAAAATAAGGGAAATATCATCTTTTATACCAGATGCAAATAGCATTAAATACCTCAGTGTAACTATAACCAAAGAAATATCAGATCTATTGGACAAAAAATTTACATCTCTGAAGAAAGAAATTGAGAGGGTATCAGAAAATGGAAAGATCTCCCATGTTCCTGGATAGGTAGGATCAATATAGTGAATATGGCAATCTTACAAAAAGGAATCTATAGATTCAATGCAATTCCCATCAAAATACCAACACAATATTTTTTTAATATTAAATGCCATCTTCTTTTCTTTTTTTTATTTTATATTTAACAAAAAAACAGTAACATGAATTTAAAATGAGGAAAAGTTAACAATAACTATGAAGAGGATAAGAATCATAAGCATGGCTTATCAAGGGTGGTAATGCAAATAAGATTGCTACACATATATTTACTATGTGTTCAGCTTTCCCTCTGAAAATTTTTTTTCCCATCCCTGTATATCCTCATTCAAGGTCCCTTCCCCCTCCCACCACATCTTGACATTCTCTTCTCTGCAACTCCCCATCCCTTCCCTGGGCAGGGAGCAGGCAGTCCTATGGTCTCACTGATCCAATAATGCTTGGATCAGTCTCCACTCCTGGCCAAATCCAGTGTGTAGAAAAATGCAAATAGATCTGAGCCTGTCACCCTGCACAAAACTCAAATCCAAGTGGATCAAAGACCTCAACTTAAACCCAGCCACTTTATACTTGATAGAAAAGAAAGTGGGAAATACACTTCTACAAATTGGCACAGGCGACCACTTCCTAAATATAACACCAACACAATTTTTTAACAGACCTTGAAAGAAAATACTAAATTTTATTTAGAATAACAGGAAAGTCAGGATTGCCAAAACAATTTTGCTCCACAAAAGAACCTCAGGAGTCATCACCATCCTTGACTTCAAATTATACTACAGTAATGAAACAGTCTGGTACTGGCATAAAAACAGACTTGTGAATCAATGGAATTGATTTCAAAATCCAGATGTTCACCCACACACTTATGAACACCTGATTTTTGACAAAGAGGCCAAAAATATTCAATGATTGGAAGATAGCATCTTCAGCAACTGGTGTTGGCATAACTGGCTGGTTGTGTGCAGAAAAATGCAAATAGATTAAAACCTATCACCTTGCACAAAATTCAAATCCAAGTGGATCAAAGACCTCAACATAAACACAACCATACTGAGCTTGATAGAAATTAAATTGGCAAATACCCTCCAACAAATTGGCACAGGTAACTATTTCCTAAATATAAAACCAGTAGCACAGACACTAAGAACATCAATCAATAAGTGGGACCTCATGAAACTGAGAAGCTCTGTAAGGCCAATGACACAGTCAATAATACAAAACTACAGACTACAGAATGGGAAAAGATTTTTTATTAACCCTACAAGTGACATAAGATTGATTTCTAAATATATAGAGAACTAAAGAAACCAGAGCCCCAAACTCTAAATAACCCAATCAAAACATGGGGTTCAGCACTAAAAGAGGAATTCTCAACAGAAGAATTATAAATGGCTGAAAGCCACTTGAAACAGTGCTCAGTAGCTTTGGTCATCAGAGAAATGCAATCAACTTTGAGATACCACCTTATACCTATCAGAATGGCTAAGATTAAAGACACAAATGACGGCCTATGCTGGAGATAAGACAGAACAAGGGGAGCATACTCCATTGTCGGTGGGAGTGTAAACTTGTTCAGCTGCTCTGAAATGTAGTATGGCGGTTTCTCACAAAACAGAGAATCAATTTCACCAAGGATCCAGCATTAACACTTTTAGACATATACCCCAAAGACGCGCATTTGCATCCCAAAAGCATTAGCTTAGCTATGTTTGTAGCAGCATGATTCATAATAGCAAGAACCTGGAAACAACCTAGAGTCTACTCAACTGAAGAATGGATTAACAAACTGTGGTACATCTACACAATGGAGTATTACTCAGCAGTAAGAAAAAATGATATTCTAAAATTTGCAGGCAAATCAATGGATTTGGAGAATATCCTTCTGAGGGTGTTATTACAAACCCAGAATTATAAGCAGGGGATATACTCACTGATTAGTGGGCCTAAAAAGTGTCATTGTGTACAATAGCTCAAGGCTAGAACATAGCTAAAAGACAAAGTGCCTCACTTCTGCATTGATGGTCTCTGGCAGAGGTGTAGTTGAGAAAATACTTGTTTACTTTAAGCATCTGGCCAAGTGAGTTTAAATATGCTCCAGTAAGTAAATGAATTAATGGGTGTTTTTGTAAATGGGGAGATCATAAGAGTGTGTATGAATCTGAAAGGACTGATAACTGTGGTTGATGGAGTGCATGTTGTAAAACCACCTAAAACACACACACACATATATGCAATATATATATATACATATATATATATATACACAAAAGAAAAACAACCCTAACTTATCTAGTTTCTATATTAAAATGACCATCAGACAATAGGTAACCCCAAGGTCATGCAGATAATAAATGGAATCATAAAGAAATATGAGAATTGAGATTTAAGAAAGTGGTCCTTTTATATGGTATGTATTGAGTCTATGTGAAGCAGATGTAAAATTTATGGGCAAATTAGAATCAAATTATCGCCAAAGACTGAAAATTTTTGGCAATAGCAATAGTGTGAGCTTATCCTAAGTTACAATGGAGAACATTGTGGAAAGTGGAAGCTCGGGCCATAGAACAATATTGGAGGTACTGATATAAAGTAGGACCAGTTACTGGTTGAATGCCATATGCTGAATGGCAAAGACAGCTTTAATTTTATGACCACACTTTTACTGTACGTCATCTAGCAGATTTGAATACTTGCGACAAGGTTGAAGAATCAGAAAAGAGAGCTGAGTCATTGGAAAAACTCATCAATAAAGCAATTAAAAGATTTAATGCCTGTTGTTAAAAACCATATTGCTGTGGATCTCTTTAAGGGCAGAAATGCTTCAACTGATAAAAAAAATGAAGAAATGCATCAAAAAGGGATTTTGGCAAAAAGCTATAAATGATTAAATATCAAACATAAAAATATGTATTATGATATTGTAATTGAAGGTTTGCTATACATAGTTGAAGGTGTAAGAATAATTTTACTAAAAGTTTCATATCCAGATTTGCCTTTTTAGGAGGTAAATATTCAGCTTCTAGAACTGGAACATTATTTCAATTAAAGCAAATTACAAAGTGAGTCCAGTATATAGGGCCAGAAGTACGTGTAAGAAAATTAAAGCCATATATATTTGCTATAGCAATGAATTCATGGGGACATGATTTATTGCATCAATGGAAAATCCAGATTTGCATTTCTGGAGGCTCAGAAAAAAACATAAAATAAAGAATGCTTCTGGGAGAAATATGGAATTTATTATCAAAAGCATTCAGAGTGTTCAGACTGTACAGAGGCAAAGCACAACAGCTGTTAGTCTTTCATTTTGTATTACTTAAAAGTTTGTTTTATTTTACATATCAACCACCATTTTTCTTCCTTCTACCTCATCTCCCTCAATCCCCAGTTCTCCAAAAATCCTCAGAGACGTTAAAGCCTTCCATGGGGAGTTGACAAAATCTACAAATTAGGTTGAAGCAGGAGCAAACCTCTCTCCACTGTATGGAGGCTGAGCAACAAATCCCTCTATAGGGAATGGATTCCAGTCTATGCACAAGGGACAAATCCTGTCCCAGAGCCAGAGACTCTACAAACTGTCCAAGCCACACAACCATCATTCAATTTCAGAGTTCCTAGTTTGGTCCCATGCAGGTTCCCCAGCTGTCAATCAAGAGTCAGAGCACTCAGTAGCACAAAGAAAGAAAGGGATATTTTGAGCGATCTATTATTGGGTTAGGGAGTAATGTGGACTCCACAAGGATGGCCCCAGCTATCACTACAAGCAATATTGGGGAGGGTGCCTGAACTGGCCTCCCCATGTAATCAAAACCAACTGCTTTACCTTTAAAATCTTTAAATGGTAAACCTCTATGAGTCAGACAATAGCATTTGGCATCAGAAAATTTACTAGCATTAGAATAGATGGTACAGGAGCATCTATATGCTCAACATATTGAAGAATTGACCCTTCCATTGAATTCTACATTTGTCATTAAAAAAGAAATCTGGAAAATGGATAATAGTTAATAATTTGAAAGCTGTAAATATGGTCAATGAACTTTTTATAGCCTGGAATTTCCTTGTCTTCCTATTACCTGAGAGATCACCTAATTTACAGAATCATTTAAAAGACTTCTTTTTTTTATTTTATCTTTAAAGAACAGGCTAAAGAAAATTTGCCTTTGGGCTACTCACTTGTAATAGATGTCAACTTGTTAGAAAATACCAGGAGAAGGCCTTGCCACAAGGGAATGTTAAAGACCCCTCCTTTGTATCAATATTTTTTATAACATCCATTAGAAATAATTCAGTTTACAAACTTATAATTTACCATTATATGGATGATATCTTACCAGATGATTCAGACACAGATATCTTAAAAAGTGTTTGATGAAGTAAAGAGCATTTTGTTCTATTGGAACTAAGAAACGGCTCCCAAAATAATACAATGAAGATATTTTTTTATTTTTTTTTAATTTTTCTCCACTGATCCTCTTCCTTCTCCTCCTGCCAATCCTCCTCCAGTTTCCCCCTCCACCCTCCATTTATTCCCCAGGGAGGGCCAGAACCTCCAAAGTGAATCAATTTGGTTTGGCATATGAAGTTGAACTAGGACCAAGGTGCTTCCTCCCAGTATCAAGGCTGAGTAATGTTGTATTAGGTCTGGCCCAGAGGTTTAGCTCTACTCTCTGTCCTGCTTAGCCTCAAATAATCACACAAGCATATATTATTTTTATGCTAATTGACCTTGGTCCCAGGAATATAATTTGCTAACTTCTTCTTTCGTCTGAACTAACTTCAGCCACATGGCTCAGTACTATTTCTTAGAGCAGCATTTCTTCTGTGCCTCCTGGAAGCTCCAGTGACTCTGGCATCTGTCTCTCTGGCAGCTCAGCAACTGGTATTTGTCTTCATGGAGATCCTGTGGCATCTATCTGGAGGCTTTGCCTGGTGTTTGTAGCGGGAAATCAGAAGCTACACAAGTGAACTGATTGTGTCAGAGTGCTAGAGCCAAGCGGGGCTTGGTCAACTGGAAAGAGTGTCTGAAGTAAAGCCCCTGGATGAAAGAGGCAGAAGAGGAAGCCAGGCTCTGGTGCAGTTCCTGGATCGCTGTGGATCGGGCAGTTGGAAAACTCTCCAGTGTGCTGCTTCCCTTGCTATTTTCTCCCTTTGAACAAAACCCTTTTCTGTAAGTGATATTTGGATAATAAATATTACTTAATATATATCTCATGGTGAGTTAATTACCATAATATCTGGTGCCTACCAACGTGGGGCTGACTCCACGGAGCCCCTCCGGGTTCCCCCAGACGTGGAGTGAGCTAGCGGCTGGTTAGGGACTTGCCCCCAGTCACAGTGCTGATCTCTGGGCAGAGCTACTGAGAGCAGTCAGTGAGCAGAAATTGGAGAGACCGGATCGAGCCGGTTCTGGTGGCACATGACAGGTAGGATTTGTTGAAAGAAACAAAGAATGTCCCGGCCGAATCGCCACCTCGTTTTGTGCACCATTGCTGCTGCTGCTGCTGATCCCAACTGTGACATCTGCTGGCTGTAAGTCCTCATTACATCTGAGTAAAGTAATCCTTTTTCTTCCACAATGTCTGACCAGATAAATGTTCAGAATTTTATCCACTTTTTCACAACAGTGATAGAGGATTATTTTCAGGATTATGAATTTGGAGACTATCTCAACCCAGGAGTTCTTTTGCTTTTTTGTGTGATAATATACTTTATACTTACCTATTTTAAAGGATCCCAACATAGAGATGAACACATTCCCCATAGGGCGTGTGAGGCTAAGATGTCTGGCATGGATGAACATATTAAGACAATCCAAAAATTTGTTGCTTCCATAGAGGTGAGGTCTGCATTGGTTAGAGAGGAATGCAGAGCTCATATTGATGAGAAATTTTAGGAAACTGGATGAAAATTTTAGGAAACTGGATGAAAATTTTAGGAAACTGGAACAGAAGGTATAGAACAGGTAGATGTAGAGACTGAGAGGATTTTCCACTCTATGAAATTGTTGGAGAGGTCATTTATAGAGGACTTTAAAACACTGGAAAAGACCATTACCACTAGGTTACAAGATCATGAAGCTCACTTGGAGATTTTAGAAAAGGATTTTGAGGCAGCATCTGCTCAAGACAACCCAAAGACCCCTCTTAAAAGATACTACTGTAGGGAAGGTTCTATACCTAGAGTAGTTAAGATGAGGGGACTACCCCCTACCACTCTTACTCTATTCCCAGTTGTGGCAGAGACCAAAAAAACCACAATCACATGGAAGGGCTTCAGACAATGTGGGATACAATTATGAACCTATACTCATGAAGGATCTAAAAACAATAAAGGAAGCCATAGTTACATATGGTGTACAATCATCTTTTGTTAAACAATCCATAAACTCATGGTCAGTACATAATAGGGTAATTCCTAACTGGAATTTAGGAAGAATTTAGCAAACACAGTGTTGAACAATGGCCAAAGCTTGCAGTGGAGGAACTGGTTTAGGGAAGAGGCTAAAGCCTTGAAATCTCCAGATCAAACTGGGAATGTTATCATCTCCAAGGACCAAATCCTTGGGGAAGGACATTTTACTGATGTATTAGTTCAGGCTACTTATGATGACCATGCTCTGTTGTTGTGCCATACTGCTGCCTTAAATGCTTGGGAAAAGGTTTTAGAACCAGGACAGAGAATTGATTCATGTACTCAGATTAAGCAAGGTCCGAAGGAGCCTTATACAGACTTTTTACAGAGGTTGACTCAGGCTGTAAATAGAGCAGTGTCAGATTCAGAAGTTCAGAAACAATTGATACTCTCTTTGGCCTTAGATAATATGACATGTAAGAAATTGATCATGCCATTAAAGATCAGAGGTGCATCCATAGACGAATGGATTCAACTTGCAATTAATGTTGAATATCTACACTCTGATGAAGAGAATTGGGTAGGACAAGCCATTGCTAATGTTAAAATGAAAAATCAAAGCATTATTTGTTTCAGTTGTGGTAAGCCAGGCCATATAAAGAGAAATTGTAGGCAAAGCATACCTGGGAATTCTCCCAGTCCCAGGAGTGACTTAAACAGAAGGCCACTACCTCCTGGAGTATGTAGGAGATGTAACAAAGGCAGATATTGGACAAATGAATGTAGATCTATAAGAGACAAAGATGGCAAGCTTTTAACATCGGGAAACGTAACTCGGGGCATCCCCTGGGAAGCCCCCAAGAATCACACCTCCAAGCCCAAAAGGGTTCAGTCATATCCAGTCACAGTGTCCTCAGGACGAGTAACAAATCCCAAGCCTGAAACAGTAGACCATGTAACCATAGACAATAGATTGCCCTTACAAGAGAAGTTGATGGTGTCCAGTAAACCAATAAAACACGTATTTTGGCAGACCTCCATAAATGAACAAAGACCAAAGTTGACAATAAGAATAGACAATATTTTTATGCAGGGCTTAGTCAACACGGGGGCTGATGTTTCGATCATAACTCAGCAGGCCTGGTACCCCAGGTGGCCTCTGAAGGAGGTGGATGTTCAATTTTTGGGTATTGGGACATTGTCTCAGGTAAAACAGAGTGTGAGATGGCTAGAATGCATAGGACCAGAAGGACAGAAAGGGAGATTGAAGCCATACAAGGCCAACATAGCAGTGAACTTATGGGGTTGTGATCTCCTACGACAATGAAACACTCAAATTAATATTCCTCCAGGCCTAAATACTAGCCAAAGAACTAATCATGGCCTTGAAAGTAATACCTCAAGAGGCTGTGTAAAACAGCCGTCAGTCATTCAGGTTGCACAAAGATGCAGTCTAAAAGCTGCAAGCACCCCTAAGACACTAACAGCCCTGCCTTTGAAATGGTTGATGGACAAACCTATTTGGGTCCAACAATGGCCTTTGACAGAGGAGAAACTGCTAGCCCTAGAACAATTAGTACAGGAGCAGTTACAAGCTCAGCATATTGAAGAATCAATCAGCCCATGGAATCCCCCCGTATTTGTGGTCAAGAAGAAATCTGGGAAATGGAGAATGGTGACAGATTTAAGAGAAATTAATAAGGTGATTCAGCCCATGGGCACCTTACAGTCTGGTATACTTTTACCTTCTTTGCTACCTAAAGGATGGCCTATTATAGTTATTGATCTGAAGGATTATATTTTTTACCAAACCTCTACAAGAACAAGATAAAGAGAAGTTTGCTTTCACTATACCTACTCTCAATAATGCACTCCCAGTGAAAAGGTACCAATGGAGGGTCCTTCCACAAGGGATGTTGAATAGTCACACCCTATGCCAATATTTTGTCCAATAACCATTAGAAGTGATACACAAACAATTCTCATGATCCATCATTTACCATTATATGGATTATATATTGTTAGCGGACCCAGACATAAACACCTTAGAAAGATTGTTTGAAGAATTGAAGAAGGTGTTGCCTGATTGGAGACTTCACATTGCCCCTGAAAAGATACAAAGAGGGGATTCTATCAATTATTTGGGATATAAAATAGGCTTGCAAACGATTAGACCTCAGAAGGTACAACTTAAGAGGGACAGATTGAGGACACTTAATGATTTTCAGAAAGTATTGGGGGATATCACCCACATACGTCTGGCTATTGATATTAAAAACTATGAACTGGTTCATTTGTTCAAAACTTTAGATGGAAATAAGGATCTGAATAGTCCCAGGGAATTCTCTGCTGAAGCTGAGAAAGAATTAGCATTGGTGGAAAAGAGATTACAAGAAGCACATGTTAACCGTATAGATCCAGACCTCAACTGCATCCTGGTTATTTTGCCTTCTGAATATTCCCCTACAGGAGTCATAATGCAAAGAGAAAATATTATATTAGAATGGATATTTCTACCACATAGACCAAGTAAAAAGCTGAAAACATACATTGAAAAGATTTCAGATTTGATCTTCAAAGGAAAATTCAGGCTTCGACGGTTGACTGGAAAGGATCCGGCAGAAATTGTTGTACCTTTGACTAATGAGGAAATTGATTGATTATGGGCAGACAATGAACCTTGGCAAAAGGTCTGTAGTGGTTTTCTGGGGGAGATTAATAATAAATATCCCTGAAGCAAAAAGATTCCGTTTATAAAGAAAACTAATTGGATTTTCCCCCATGTGGTACAGGATAAACCTATTTCTGGAGCTCCTACATTTTTTACTGATGCAAATAAAACAGGAAAGGCTGGTTATAAATCAGAAAACTTCAGTAAGGAGACACAGAGTCCTTATGATTCTGTTCAGAAGGCAGAACTGTATGCCATTATTATGGTGTTATTGGATTTTCCTGAACCTCTTAACCTGATAACTGACTCTCATTATGCAGAAGGAGTTGTATTTCATATTGAAACTGCTGACTTCATTCCTGATGATACAGAATTAACCTTTTTGTTTGTATAGCTACAGGATATCATCAGAAATAGAACACATTCTATGTATATAACATATATCAGGGCTCATTCAGCTTCCTGACCCTTTAGCACAGGGTAATGATGAGATTGATCAGTTATTAATAGGGAATGTGGTAGAAGCCTCAGAGTTTCTCAAGAAGCATCATTTCAATAGCAAGGGATTAAAGAAGAGTTTTCCCACCACTTGGCATCAAGCCAAGGAAATTTTGCGAAAGTGTGACAAGCATTCCTTTTACAATCAACCATCCTTACCCACTGGGAGTAATCCTAAGGGTACAAGGAGCAATGAGATTTGGCAGATGGATGTGTTTTATTTCCTGGAATTTGGTAAGATGAAATACATTCATCACACCATTGGTACCTACTCAGGAATGCAGTGGACTACCACCCTGAGTTTTGAAAATGTTAATGCAGTACTCATTCATCTTCTGGAAGCCATGGCCATATTGGGAATTCCTGATCAAATTAAGACTGACAATGCTCGAGCGTATGTTTCCCAGAAAATGAAGCAGATTTTTGGATATTATGAGATAAAGCACCTTACTGGGATACCACACAATCCCACTGGACAAGCAGTTGTGGAAAGATCCCATCGCACCTTGAAAGAGATGCTTCATAAACAGAAAGGTGGTATGAAAAAACCCAGGGAGAGATTACATAGTGCTTTGTTGACATTAAGCTTTCTTAATGCTGATGAAAAAGGAACTTCAGCTCCAGAGAAACACTGGGTAATAGAAAGGACTTCTGAGTTGAATCAACCTGTTTATTTCAAGGATGTACTAACTTCAGATTGGAAGCCAGGGCATGTGCTTCATTGGGGTAGGGGTTTTGCTTTTGTTTCCACAGGAAAAGAGAAAATAAGGGTACCAACAAGATTGATAAAGACCCGATTCGAAAAGGAAAACCCTCCTGAGGAGGAGTAATGGCTTGTCTGCAGATAAGACAATTGGATATGTAGTAAGGAACATTCACTTAACTAAGGTGGGGCAGGGTCTTAATTTTGTTTTTACAGAAGAATGGATACAACCCTCTTCACAAAGCTAAAAGGATGCTGAATGCTCAGACTTTTGAAATGTTAAAAGGACTACAGGGGATTACAAGGACACCTGACACTGACAGGCACTAAGAGTAATTTCTGTATTCTCACAACTAATGATTATGTATTTATATATATAAAGGAGGTCCTGGTTTGGTAACAAAAAAGGCTGTCTTTGGGGGTGGAGCAAGTGGCTTTCTCCCTCTCTAAACCCAAGCATATTGGTAAACAAAACCTTAGAGACTCTGTCTCACATCAGAAAAGCCACCTGAGGTGAGACAGAAAATAGACAAAATATATAAGGACCAATATTATCTCTTTTGTTTTAAATCTTAAATCTTACTTCTTTCTACATTTCTTACTCTCTTAATCTAAAAATTTTTTCTGCACACAATTCTTTCTGATGGTTCAATATCTTCAGTTAATAGTATTCTTTGGATTCCCCACTATAAAAAACAATTTCTCCTACCAGCATTCTCCAAGGCATCCAGAAGGAAGATGGGGCCCCCACCAGAAAAGAAAAAGAAAAAGAAAGACTCTTGAGACAGAGATAGAAGGAACCTGCTATATGTCATTCAGTGATCACATTTGAGGTATAGACCAATCAGGACCGTTGTAAGATAGTTTCATATCATATCTTTAACAAGAATTTCAGATGAACTCACTCAGTATGATGAGAATGGTTATATACACTTATGGAATGACTATATATATGTTTACAGTTACTTCATTAGGACTTAACCATTGTTTAGTTTACAGGACCCCACAGAGATACCATCACCCACAGGCCAGCATGAAGCAATTTAATGAAAGAACTATGTCCCCTTCCCGATAAGTTGGTCATTCTAGGGAGGGTTATGGTCAATTATCATTTTGATACAATGGTTATAAGTTAATCTTGGGTAGAGGATAGAATGATATTATAGATGTAGAAAATAAAAAAAAGAGAGAGAAAGAAGGAAAAGGGAATAGATAGGAGATCATTATACTTGCAAACAACTATTAACCAAAGAATGAATGAAAAATGAATCGCTATGGTACAAATGTTTGTATATTGATACAAATGGGAAATCAATCTATAATTTTGATTGGGATAATATATACTTTGATACAAAGCTGAATGTATAATTGCCTTAATTTACACATGTCTACCTCTGTTTAAAATATTTTGCACACTGATGTGTATTAAGTACATTGCCATTTCCATAATGTAATTTCTACCTCTAATTATTTATGCTAGTCATAACATTTGTTGTAATATATATACAAGTTGTTTTATATAACTCTGTTTAGATATTTATATATATATATAATGATATATAGTTAGGATATTGTTGGCATTTGATACAAAATGTGTATTTTGGTCAATATTCATAAGATTGTTACACTTGAAATTATTATGGAGGAGCTGTACACTCATTTTGGAATACCTATTTTTACAATGTTAGCTTCACTTTCTTGGTTGATTGGGATTGCAGATTATGGTTACTCAGATTTGCCACCTAACAGTCAGGATACTCAGGCTTTTGGGAAATATGTTAGAATATACCAGATAGATAGGCGTCTTCAACCACTTCATAGACCAAGAGAATATGGCATTCAAGATTTTGTTATCTCGAATTTGGCCTTGAGAGACATGACAACTCCTGGCATCATCGTTCCTTTCTCAAGGTGGTGTTGAGCATCATGGACATGTTGCAAAGAGATTGTCTTGTTTGGTGAACAATTGCCTGAGGGGCAAAGGATGGCACTTGTCCTGACTTCTGTCAGTGTGCTCTCTGTCTGATATGGACGAGCAGGATGAAGGATAGAGACTGCCGAAGCCTGCCTAGACAGGATAAGATGGTCCTACCAAAAAATACCCTGCTTCTATGGAGACTTGTCAGATATCATAGGCCAGTAGCTACAAGGATGAATGCTCCCGTTGTACAGAGAAGTGGTGGATGACTGTCCAGGTAGTTAAATTTTGGAAATTACTTCATCATGCTTCTAACTTCAGGTATATATTTTCCTTCTCAGGTCTTGATGGTGTTGAAGATTGGATAGTTGAGGTTGTTATTACTTTACATCTCAGCAAAGACACTCAGATGTTAGAACTTTATTGTTCTAGATAAACAGCCTTGAAGCAATCCCTGTACATTTCAACATTTTAGACATTAAATTGCACCTTGTATTTGTTGTTTGTTAGTGGTAGTTTGACCTCACTTATGTTAGTACCTTTCTCTTCCCCAGACACTGCCTTATGATGATCCCTATAGTATGTAGTTTTATACTTAGTATAGAACCTTCCTATTTAGACAAAAAGGGGAGATGTAGTGGGAAATCAGAAGCTACACATGTGAACTGATTGCGTCAGAGTGCTGATGCTGAGCGGGGCATGGTCAACTGGAAAGAGCTTCAGAAGTAAAGCCCCCAGATGAAAGAGGCAGAAGAGGAAGCTGGGCTATGGCACAGTTCCTGGATCCTGGCTGATCAGGCGGTTGGAAAACTCTCCAATGTGCTGCTTCCCCCGCTATTTTCTCCCTTTGAACAAAACCCTTTTCTGTAAGTGATATTTGGATAATAAATATTACTTAATATATCTCATGGTGGGTTAATTACCATAATAAGTGTCTGTCTCTAGTCTTCCTGTACTCAGAGTTTTCTTAGCCTGGTAGTGTAGACTTCATGTTTTCCTTTGGTCAATCAACTTTTATTAAACCTGTAGGCAGGACAAATATTTACATTGCCAGCATAATTCCACTATATTGTAAGGTATTCCCCTGTAGGAAATGGCCTTTAAGAACCATTTTAGGTATCATAAATAAGCTCTAGTCTAACCTCAAGAAGCTCCACAAACTGCCTACCATGTTTGACCATTATCTACATTTGCTGGGTTTAGTTTCAATCAGTTAAAATTCCTCAGGTATCATTTCAGTGAGCACCCAATGGCTAAGGTCAGAGGTGTCCTCCTCATGATCTTGATCCCTTTTGCTCATATAATCTCTTTTCTTTAAAGGACTTTGTCTACCTTTTTATTTTCTCTTTCAAACCCTTGTATATATTAAACACAATATAAATCATTTAGAGTTTTTTTACCCTTGGATCTGTCTTTAATATATGTTTCTTTTTTTCTGGCTATGCCTTTAGTCTCCTACAATACAGTTACTTTTAATGCTCAGGGGTAGTGAAGTGTTTCACTTAGCCCCTTTGTCTGTGTGATCTTGGCTTCATGGCAAAAGACCTGGCAGGATCCATGTTTACTAAGCTTACTCTGGGTAATTTTAGGGTCCACACTAACACTAATAGAGCACCATTACCCATTGCTCATGAACACCTTTTATGTTTTTGGCTGTAAGACATCTTAGAAGGTTTTACTGCTAACACTGAGTCAAGTGGTATATAGACTTGCATCTGCTGGCAACCACAAACCAAAGCTCACCTGATAAAATGTTGCTACCAGGAAGCAGTTATTGAATATGTTTTCTTTTGTCTGATTAAACAAAAACCTCTTGCTTGTATTGAGGATTCTGCCATGTGAAGCTCAATCCCAAAGGACACTCAGTCTCTGTACCAAGGCCTACCTGAGAGACACAACTAGGAAGCTGTTTTGGCTCCATTTGTATATTATAGGACTCTTTTTAAGGTTTCTAAGTTCTTATGTGGAGGAATAAGTCCCATGTTGAAACATCATATGTAATCAGAAGTATCTCTGTCCTGCCAAGCCAGTCCCAGAGCCTTTCAGTCCAAATAAACACACAACAGCTTATATTAATTTTAAACTATTTGATCTATGTCTCAGGCAAATTATTCAGTAACTCTTAGTCTTAAGCTAACCCATGAATTTTATCCATGTTTAGCCATGTGGCTTGGAACCTTTCCTTATTGGATCAATGTCTTCTTCTTGAGGGTCTGGCTGGTATCTGCTCTTCTCTTCCTCTTTTCACAATTCTCCTTTCTGCTCAACCTGCCCATACATTCATTCTATCTTCTGGCCAATCAGCATCTTATTAATCCAATTTCACATGACAAATATTTACATGTACTAGAGCATAGTCCCACAGCAGGAGGCAGAAAGGATTGTTTGTTTGTTTTTTAATAAAAGCCCATGAGGTCATAGATATCCAGATGAAATCCCAGATAGGCACTGCAGGAAGATATACAAGGCTATAGGTTTCAGAGAGATCAAGATGCATGAGTAGTGACCAAGAGGTATATCAAGCCTCAGTGGTCAAAGAGACACTTACTGAGTAGATGAGAACAGATAGAGATTGCTGGTTAAAGAAGGGAGAAGAGAGACATGGCCATAGTGGCAAACTCTAGAATTTGAAGTCAAATAAGGTGGTGGCACCAGCCAGAAAAATAATCCATGAATACCTTAGGAGAGACATATAAGCAGATTTGCTCAGATATGCTTAGTCCCATGGAAAGAAACATAAGTATGCCATTCCTGTGTTATTGGCACCAGATTAATAAAAGCAAGAACATAACCACTCATAGGTAGCATTGAGGAGAAAGTTTTATTTGTAGATATCAGTAAGAGTACAGACAGAGGCATCTGGAAAGATTCAGACTTAACTTGACCAGGGAACTAGCCTGATAAGTAGTGTGCTAAAAATCCATATTCCATGATGAAGGCAAAGTTAGTCAATATGTATCTATAAATACAGCCCTGTAAAGGCTGATAGAGAAAAAACTATAATCTAAAGAGATTACTAAAATTATAAAAATATAGGGAAAAATAGTCTCAGACTGGAAAAACCAAAACCTAAGAAGGGAGCTACACACACACACACACAAACACACACACATGTCACAACTATTACCACCAATACCAACTACTGACAATAACATAAAATGGGTTAAAAATTTCTTTGTCATTACTATCCCACAATATCAACTCTCCAACAAAATACATAGGCTAAAAAAATGGATGCAAAAACGACATTCATCTTTCTGCTGCACCTAAGAACACTTTGCTATCAAGAATAGAAATTTCAATCCTGATTATCTATGCCCCTAACAGAAGGACAACCATATATGTAACAAAAATTTATTAAAGCTTAAATCTGACATCAAACTATACATTAATAGTGGGAGACTTTGATACCAAGGCATATGGATAAACACTGATAAAATTCATGGATTAGTTTAAGACTAAGAGTTATCAAATAATTTGCCTGAGACATATATCAAACAGTTTATAACTAATATAACCTTTTGTGTGATTATTTGGACTAAATGGCCCTGGGACTGGCTGGGCAGGACAGAGAAATTGCTGATTACATATGGTGTTTCAACATAGGACTTATACATCCACATAAGGGCTGAGAAAGCTTAAAAAGTGTCCTATAATACAGAAATGGAGCCTAAACAGCTTCCTAGTTGTGTCTCTCAAGTAGGCCTTAGTACAGAGATTCACTGTCCTTTGGGATTGAGCTGCAACATGGCAGAATCCTCAGTACAATCAAGTGGTTTTTGTTTATACAGACAAAAGACAACAGATTCAATGATTGCTTCTTGGTAGCAACATTTTATCAGGTGAGCTTTGTTTTGTGGCAGCCAGCAGAGGCATCTCTCCTTTAAGAAAGGATTTCTGATTCAGTGTTAGCAGTAAAATCTTGAAAGATGTCCTGCTGCCAAACACTTAAAAAGTATTCATGAGCAATGTGTGATGGTGCTCTGTTAGTGTTAGTGTTGTCCCTAAAATTACCTAGAGTAAGGGTGTTAAGCATAGCTTCTGCCAGAACTTCTGCCATTATGCCAAGCTCACACAGACAAAGGGGCTAAGTAGAATAATCCACCACCACTGAGCTTTAATACTAGCTGAATTATAGCAGACTAATGGCATAGCCAGAAAAAAAAAAAACATATATTCAAGACAGATCCAGGAAAAAAAAAAAACCTCTCAATGATTTATATTGTGTTTAATATATACATGGGTTTGGAAGAAAAAATAGAAAAAATGTAGACAAAGCCCTTTAAAGGAAATTGAGTAAAAAATATAGTAAGTCACATAAAGGAGGGATATAAACAAGGATTCTGGATTCTGTATATTATTGTGTGGTTTTTGGAGTTTTTGACTGTAAGGGAAGTAGCAAGAACTGCTAAAAGACATTTGAGTATAAATGTTGCTGAATTAATATGACCTATATATTTTGTAAATGCCTTGATTTCAAAACTGAAATCAAAAGATATGTTTCTTTGAAGAAGTTTTTATTTCACAGAAAATATGAGGCTATGGATTTATTCAAGGTTAAAGAAAATTAGGTTTGTTTGAGGAAAATTCCACTGATAATTCTTTGATTAAAACAAATTGCCCAGATAATTCCACATTTCAGTGCATCTCTGTTACAATTTCCTCTAAATTCTGCATCCAGTACAGCTTCAAGGTTACTGAGTGAAGAGTTAACCAAAATCCTAAATTTTTCTTGGGTCCCTATAAGAATACCAGCATCCCCAATCAGCAGAAAGTAGTTGGAGAACTATGTCCACATTCTCCCAAAATGGAATATAGATGTTTGTCTTTGTTTAATGTACTGGGTACTAGTTTTCATAGACAGTGGTCATTTACAACAAATAACTCACAGGATGTTTCTAGCTAGGTCTCCAACCAATATTGGATGGGGTACCTAAAAAGGTACTTGTGATGAAATTTTTAATTAGGCTGAGCCCATGTACCACAGACTGCTCCAAATCTGCCTGCATTTTGTCTTCTCAGGTGATTCCACAGAACCTAGGAAGCAAGTAAAACAGATGTCCCAAAGCCTACACTCCTCTCTCTCCCTCCATTATTTGACCATCATTCTAGCCTTCCTGCCTTTCCCAGACAATGCTGCTCCACTTTAGGTAAGAAGCAGTTATAAAAGAGATTGTAACACCTCTTATCATCAACAGAAGGCTGGAATCGTTAGTCCTCCCAAAATTTTATTTTTCAAGTCTGGCGTTCAGATATAAGCCAATTTTTTTCAAGGAATTAAATTAGTTCCTACATGGTAACAAATTATTTTCATTATTCTTTACAAAAGAGACTTTCAGCTCTTACATTAACTTATGCCTGTGGTGCCTATTAGCATATGAAATTCTAGGCTTCCTCAGTCTCTACTCATAAGTACCTATCACAGAATCATCCTAACTGGTTTACCCATTACCTTAATTTAAATCTCTCTACCCTATGAACTTCAGTTCCCTTGCTTCAGCTTGTATTTTATATATAGCTCAGCCATTTTGATCATATAGTTATGTCCTTCTGCTCTAGATTACTATCCTGGACCTCTCTTTGTTCATTTACCCACAGGAAAATGACTTATAAGCTTGCCAAACAAGGTAAAATAGTCCTTCAGAATTCCCACTTCATAAAAGTGTTTGTCAGACATTGCCTCAGGAAGAAGAAGGAATCTGACAATTTTTGCCAAAATAGGCACTACACTCATTCAAATTACTTGATTTTTGTTTCAATAAAAACTCAGATAACCTAAAAATATATGGCTCAATATTGTAGAAGAACTTTGGATGACTGTCCAAGCAGCCAGATGTCTCTTTCATTTGTAAAGATTTAGAGGTTGTTTGGAATGACCTTTCTGTTTACTCAGATAATACATCCTGCTGGGATCTTTAATGAAATTGAAGACCAGATAGTTATAATTAAAATTTTTCTTGGTTATAATAAAGGGTAAATTAGGTATAGAACTTTGGAGTCACCAAGATAAGAAAGATAAAGTTTTCTTAAATTTTGTAAGATACAAATAGACAAAATATAACTATAATATTTACTTGATAACTGTTTGGTTATTTATAATTTTTCCTATGTTGACATTAAAGCCTTTTTGAAAATAAAAAGAAAGAAAGAAATTATGTGAGATATCCTTTTGTGTGTTACAAATATGTGATGTTTATATTAGCTGATGAATAAAGCTGCTTTGGCCAATGGCAAGAGAAGATAGAGTCAGGTGGGAAATCTAAGTGGAGAGACAGGAGAAGAAAGGCAGGGTTGGGGGTAGTGTCAGTCATCTTCCAAAGGAACAAGATATATTAGAACAAAGATAATGCCAAGGCCACATGGAAATGCATAGATTAACAGAAATGGGTTAAATAAAGGTGTAAGAGCTAGCTAGTAATAAGCCTGAACTATAGACCGAACAATTTGCAACTAACATTAAGTCTGTGAGTTTATTATTTTGAAAGTAGCTGTGGCACTGGGAAGGAAAAAAAAACCTCTGACTACATATCAACATTTTGTACTACTTAGTTATGGATAGCACATTCTTGGATGGGGTGAGATTAGAGTCCATTAAGAAACAGAAGATTCGCTTAGTAACTTCTCTAGATTAATGCCTCCCTGCATGCCACCAAGCTTGATGATAATGGACTAAACTTCTGAACTGCCAAGCAGAGACTTCCTCTCATTTAGCCTCAGAGACAGGGCATAGCTTCGGTAGACCACAGCCTGCTCAGACCATGGATGGCATCATAGCACCACAACTGCACAGGAGTGAGTAGCTGACCCTCTGAACACACAGCTGATTAAGAGCAGCAATTGACTAAGAGCTGACCAAGAACTCAACAAGAATGAATTAAGGATCAATGGACAGACACCAGTGCAAGAACACATTAAATAATACAAAGATCAACAAGACACTCCCAGAAAAAGCTAGAAGTTCTCTAGCTTCAAAACCTGAACATAACAATGAAAAGGAAACAGAAGGAAACTACCTTAAAAATAGCTTTATGAAACTAATAGAAGCCTTAAAATAGGCTATAAAAAACTCTTTTAAATAAATAGAAGATAATACAACTAGAAAATTGGAAGAGATGAACAAACCCCTGAAAGAAAATAGAGAAAACCAAAAAAGAAAACCAACAGGTAATACAAACATTCCAGTAATTAAAAATTCAAATAGAAGCAATGAAGAAGGCACAAAACAAGACAACCTGGAACTAGAAAGCTTGAAGGAATGAACTAGAAATACAGATGGAAGAATAACCAACAGAAATGTAAGAGATGGAAGAGTGAATCTCTGGTGCACAAGATTTAATAGTGGAAATAAATATGTCATTCAAAAAAGACAGAAAATTCTTTATCTGGAAATGTGAGACAGCATGAAAAGACCAAAACCTGAGAATAATCAGAATTAAAGAAGAAGATGAATACCAGCTCAAAGGCACAGAAAATATATTCAATAAAGTCATAAAAGAAAACTTTCACATCTAAAGAATAAAGTGGCTATAAAGATACAAGATGCTTACAGAATATCAAATAGACTAGAACTCAGGAAAACTCTACCAAGATGAAATTTCAATCCTAAAAATTTTTGCACCAACACAAAGGCAACTATATATGTAAAATAAACATTACTGAAGCTTAAATCTCATATCATATCACACACATTAATAATGGGAGACTTCAATACCTTACTCTCACTAATGAATAGATCTACCAGACAGATCTATTGATCTCAAAGTGTTAACAATTTGAGAATGTTAAGAAGATAGACAAACCTTTATCCAAACTAACCCCAAAATGCAGAAAGAGAGAGAGAGAGAAAGAGAGAGAGAGAGAGAGAGAGAGAGAGAGAGAGAGAGAGAGAGAATCCAAATTAACAAAATCAGAAATGAAAAGGAGGACATAACAATAGACACACAGAGTACATTAGTTTATACTTCAAGCATCTGTACTCTAATAAATAGGAAAACATAAAGAAATACACAGATTTCTGGACACGTACCAATTACAAATATTAAAACAAGACCACATAAATGACCTAAACAAATTGATAACCCCAAGAAAATTGAAGCTGTTATTAAAAGACCCCAAGTCATAAAAAAGTCCCATGTCCACAGTTTCAGTCCAGAATTCTAGCAGATACTGAAAGAAGAATTAATACCAATACTCCTCAAATTGTTCAATACAAGAAAAACTGAAGGAATACTGAATAATTTATTATGATGCTACAGTCACCCTGACACTCAAGTCACACAAAGATGCAACAAAGAAAGTCAATTACAGATAAATCTTCTTCATAAACATTGATGCAAAAATACTCAATAAAATACTAGCAAATCAAATTCAAGAACATATCAAAAAAATCATTCACCATGATCAAGTAGACTTCATCTCAAAGATGAAAAAGTGGTTAAATATATGAAAAACTGTTAGTCATCTATCATATAAAAAACCTGAAAGAAAAACCCCTCATCATTATCTCTCTAGATGCTGAAAAAAAGCCTTTGACAAAATTCAGATCTCCTTCATAAGAAATTCCTATAAATCAGAAACACAGAGAAAATACCTAAACATAAAAAAGGCAATATATAGCAAGCCAACAGGAAACATCAAACTCAGTGGGGAGAAACTCAATGGAATTCTACTAAACTCAGGGACAAGACAAGGCTGTTATCTCTCCCCATATCTATTCAATATAGTTCTGGAAGTCTTAGCTAGAGCAATAAGAGAACAAAAGGAGATGAAAGGGATACAATTTGGAAAGGAAGAAGTCAAACTATCACTATTGCAGATGATATAATAGTATACATAAGTGACCAACAAAATTCTACCAGGGAATCCTGCAACTGATAAACACCTTCAGCAATGGAGCAGGGCACAAGATTAACTTAATAGCATCAGTAGCCCTCCTATACACTAAAGATAAAAGGGCTGAAAAAAATTAGGAAGCATCACCCTTTATAATAGATTCAAATAGCATTAAATATCTTGGGGTAACAAAATCAGAAAAGTGACAGACTTGATTATAAAAATTTAAATAATTGAAGAAAGAAGTTGAAGAGGATATCGGACAATGAAAGATCTTCCATGCTCTTGGATAGGTAGTAACAACATAGTAAAAGTGGCAATTTTACCAAAAGCTAACTACATATTCAAAGTAACCCCTTCTAAATCCCAACACATTTTTTACAAACCTTGAAAGAACAATACTCAATTTCATAGGGAATAACAAAAAACTTAGAAGAGCCAATACTATCATGGGGAATACTAGAACTTCAGGAGGCATCACCTTCTGTGACTTTAAGCTATACTCTGGAGCTCAATAATAAAAAATAGATTAGTACTGACATAAAACAGAATTTTGGATCTATGGAATCCAATTGAAGAATCTGACCATAATCCACAAACATATGAACACCTGATTTTTGACAAAGAGACCAAAAATATACAATGGAAGAAAGATACTGTCCTTAACAAAGAGTGCTGGTTAACTGGATAATGGTATATAGAAGAATGCAAATAGATGCATATCAGCCTAGAGAAAACTCAAGTTGAGTGGGGAGAGCACAGAGAGGGAGAACAAAGAAATAGATATCTTGATCTAGGGAGCCATTATGGTATTAGAGAAAAATCTTGTGCTAGAAAAACTCACAAGAACTCACAAAATGACCCCAAGGGGGAGGACTCTAAGAAATACTGCAGAGAGTACCTAAAATGGCCTTCCCCTATAATCAAAGAAATGACCACCCTAATTCCCATTATAGACACTTCATTCAGCAACTGATGGAATCAGATGCAGAGAGCTATAGCTAATCACTGGGTCCAGCTCCCAGTCCAGCTGAAGAGAAGCAAAAGAGATTACATAAGCAAAAGGGATGAAGTTCATGAGGAGGAGACCACTGACCTCTGTTATTGGAAGCTCACTGACTCTGAAATGACAGCTGAGGGATTTTAACTGAATTAAATTAAACCCTGCAAATGTAGATGATAGTCAAACATGGAAGGCAGTTTGTGAAGCTACTCGGGGTTGGACCAGAGCTTATTTCTGATGCCTAAAATGGCTTCTAAAATGCCATTTTCTATAGAGGAACATCTTACACTGTAGTGGGATTATGCTGATGGCAATGTAAATATTTGTCCTGCCTACAGGTTTAATAAAAAGTTGATTGGCTAAAGGCAAACATGAAGTCTATACTGCCAGGCTAAGAAAACTCTGAGTACAAGAAGAATAGAGACAGACACCATGCATAGCCTCCAGACAGATGCCACAGGATTGTCCATGAAGACAAATACCAGTTGCTGAGCTGCCAGAGAGATACCAGAGTCACAGGAGCTGCCAGGAGTCACAAGGAAATGCTGCTCTAAGAAATGGTACTCAGCCACGTGGCTGAACAAGATAGGTTAGTTCAGATTAATAAAGAAGTTAGCAGATTATATTCCTGGGCCCAAGGTCAATTAGTATAAAAATAATACATGATTGTGTGATTATTTGAGTCTAAGCAGGGCAGAGAACAAGCTAAACCTCTGGTCCAGGCCTGGAAAGTCTGGGCCAGACCTAATACAACATTACTCAGCCTTGAGACTGACTTGGAAGAACCTTGGTCCTACCTCAGCTTCATATGCCAGATCAAATTGACTCACCTTGGAGGTTCTGGCCCTCCCTGGGGAATAAATGGAGGGTTGAGGGTGAGAATGGGGGAGGGTTGGAAGGAGGAGAAGAAGAGGAGCAGTGGAGAGCATGGAGAATATTTAAAGTAATAAAGCAAAACTTCATTGTAGTATTTTGGGAGCAATCTGTTAGCACCAATAAGGCAAAATGCTTTTTATTCATCAAACATTTTTATATGGTATCTATGTCTGAATCATCTAATAAGATATCATCTATACAATGGTAAATTTTAAGATATGTAAACTGCTTATAAATTATTTCTTAATAGTGTTATACAAAATATAGATACCAAGGAGGGGTCTTTAACATTCCCCTTGTGGCAAGGCCCTCTCCTAGTATGTTCTAAAAAGTTGACATCTATTACAAATGAGTAGCTCAAAGGCAAATTTTTCTTTAGCCTGTTCTTTAAAACTGTAATAAAAATAAAATCTTTTAAATAAATCACTACAATAGACCATCCCTCATGTAATTGGAAGACAAGAGAATTTCAGGGTGTAAAAATTTCTTTGGCTAGATCACCTTATTTACAGCTTTCAATTTACTAACTTTTCCCTATTTTTCAAATTTCTTTTTAATGAGAAATACAGAATTCAATGGAAGAGTCAATTATTCAATTTGTTGAGCATTCAGCTGCTCCTGTCCCATCTGTTCTAATGCTAGTAAATTATGTAATGCCAAATGCTATTTTTCTTCTCACACAGGTTTATCATTTAATGATTTTAAAGATAGAGCAGTAGGTTTTGATTACAGGGGGAGGCAACCTCTCCACTATTGCTTGGAGCCTTAGCTGTGGTCATCCTTTTGGATTGGAGGTTTCTCCCTAACCCCAAAATGGATCCCTCAAAATATCTCTTTGCTTGTATATGAATATGAAGTTCAGAAGACAATGTCACTATGTGTCCTGACCTCCCAACACTATTTTTGATACTGGGCTTTTTCTGCCATTCATTGCCCATACTCCATGATACTGAACAGGGGAATATTCAGAGATGATCCATTATCTACATCTCATCTGCTTGTAGGTACAGGAGACACTTTGTATGAAAGTTCACTGATGTTCAATCGTCAACCACTTTTATCAAGGTGATATCATGGGAACAACGTAGAACATAATGAAAGTAAGATTAGCAAAAGAATTGAGATGACTCTCTGAGTGGATGATCACTTATATGCTATATCCTCTAATATAGCATATAAACTTAAATTAGCTGTTGCTTGTTTGTGGTATGTGAATTATGGAATAAAAATTTATCCTGGAGATTATACATACTTTTTTCATGAACTATTTTCTAAGCAATAATGATAATTTTACTCTTGTCTGTAAATATTGAGTGCCTCTAATAATTATTCAACTTTGACTCTTATCCCGCCTCATAGAGTATGTTACATCAACAACGAAAATACTGAAAGAAATAAATAATGCAGGTTTGTGAAAGAAAAAAAAGGGTTAATTTTAATGATGAATTTAAAATTTTCTAAGGTAGACTAATCTGAATCAAATAACAATTTGCAGAAATTTTTACCTAAGATAATTGTTTACCATATATTCTCCATAATTGTCAAGTGAAAGTGCATCAATGCTCACATACACAGGCAAAAAAATCACTTGATATTGACAGACCCCATAAAAATTAATTGTGTTTTTGTGAAGTAAACAGCTTAGCACTCACTAAGAATGAGGTAATAATCCCTGTTGATTTAAATTCACACTGGAATCCAGAGCTTCACCAGGGACTTATTCTTGGTGACAAACAATGAGAGTGGAGACAACATTGATTGTATAAAATCATTGTGACTTTTAACTTCTTACTTTGAAATGAATTTTTATTTCAAGAGGTAGATTGTGACTTTCTTCTTAAATGGACATACTTTATTGTTTGAAAATATATTGTATATACAAACCTTCATGGAGAAACAAGTCAGATGGAATCAAGCAATCAGGCAGCAGAAGGAAAATAAGCATACATTTATAAAAGTGCCATATATTTCCATAGGTCAATTACTCAGAATGATTGGCCATAAAATTAAGTATTCTTTTCTTTATTCTGTTGAAAAATTACTAAAGCTTAAATCTCACATCAAACCACACATTAGCAGCAGGAGACTTTGATACCCCACTCTTACCAATGGATAAGTTTACTAGACAGAAACTCAACAGAGAAATAAGGGATCTAAAAGATGATATGAGCAAAATGGTCTTAGAGATAAATACAGAACTTTCCACCCAAACACAAGGAAATATGTCTTTTTTCTCAACATCTCATAGAAATTTGTCTAAAATTAACCACATACTCAGTCATAAAGCATATAGAAATAACTCCTTGTATCCTATCAAACCACCATGGACTACATTTAGAGTTCAGCAACAATGAAAACCACAGAAAGCCTAGAAATTGTTGGGAACTGAACAACTTTACATTGAACCACTTCTGAGTCAATGAAGAAATAATGAAATCAGAGACTTCCAGAATTTAATGAAAATGAATCTACAATATACCCAAATTTAAGGGACAAAATGAAAGCAGTGCTAAGATGAAAATTCATAGCACTAAATTCCTATATGAAAAACCTAGAGAAATCTCACACAAAAGACTTAACAACATAGATGAAAGGTGCAGACAATTAGAAGCAAACTCATCTAGAAGGAGCAGATAGCAGGGAATAATCAAACTTAGAGCTGAAATTACAATTGAAAAAAAAAGAGCAATACAAAGAATTAATGAATTGTAACAGCATGAATTTGCATTTTAAGAAAAGAAGACTCTGAGCCAAATATTGGAGGAAGGCTGAAATATCAGAGAGAGAATGCACCACAGTCAATTCTCACCAAACTGTCTTGTAACTTTCTTAGCATAACTCCTGGTCCCTTCTGTCTGTAGCTTCTGTCAGTCACTTCTGATTCTGCCTGGTTTCTATGAGCCCTTTTATATTCTATTCCATCCAGGTTAGGATTTAATGCGTGTAGCCTTGAACTCACAAAAGCAGAAGAAATTCTGTCTCTGGATTTATGGAATTAAAGATTTGGTCTTACTCCAGGCTTTCACTGTGCTGGGATTAAAGGTGTGTGTGATTGACTCAGCTGTTTATCCTTGTATTCAAGGATCAACAATTTCTTGAGTTTTCTGCCTAGGATTTGAATTTGTGATCTCTCTGATATCCCAGATTTATTAAATACCTAAAAAAAATTCAAAATGAATCAAAGAGTTGGTTCTTTGAGAAAGTCAACAAGTTAGATAAAACATTATCCAAACTAACCAAAAGCAGAGAGAGAGAGAGAGAGAGAGAGAGAGAGAGAGAGAGAGAGAGAATATCCAAATTAACAAAATCAGAAATGAAAAGTGGGACATAAAAAAAGACACCTAGAAAATACAGAGAATTATCAGTTCATACTTTGAAATATCTATATTCCAGAAAATAAAAACTTAAAAAAAATTGACAGGTTTCTGATAAGATACCACTTAACAAAATTAAATCAAGATCAGATTAAACACCTAAGCAGACGTATAAAAGCAAAGAAAATTGAAGCTGTCTTTAAAAGTCCCCCCCCCAAAAAAAATCCCAGTCCCAGATGGTTTCATTGCAAAATTCTGCCAGATATTGAAAGATCAGATAATAACAACACTCCTCAAACTGTTCCATAAAGTTGAAAATGAAGGAATACTGCCAAACTCTTTTTATGAGGCCACAATAACCCAAATGCACAAATCACTCAAAGGCGCAACAAAGAAAGAGAATTATATACCAATTTCTCTCATGAACAATGATGCAAACATTTTCAACAAAATTCTGGCAAACCAAATCCAAAAATATATATATATAAAAGCATTCACTACGATCAAGTAGGCTTCATAGCAGAAATGCAGGGATGGTTGAACATATGAAAAACTGTAAATGTCATCCATCATATAAACAAATTGAAAGGAAAACAACCATTGATCATCTCTTTAGATGTTTAAAAAGCCATTAACAAAATCAAACATGCCTTCATGATACAAGTCCTGTAAAGATTAGGAATACAGAGGAAATATCTAAATATAAACGAGGCAATATACAGCAAGCCGACAGTCAACAGCAAACTAAATGGAGAAAAACTCAAAGTAATACCACTAAGAACAGAAATCAATAAGTAGGACATCCTGAAATTGAGAAGTTTCTGTAAGACCAAGACACAGTCTTTACAACAAAGAGACAGACTATAGAATGGGAAAAGATTCTCACTAACACTACAAGAGACAGAGGACTGATCTCTAGAATATATAGAGAACTCAAGAAACTATCAAGTTCAAAGTGGCTGGGTTTATGTTGAGGTCGTTGATCCACTTGGATTTGGGTTTGGTGCACATTGACAGGATTGGATCTATTTGCATTTTTCTACACACTTCCATCCAGCTATGCCAACACCATTTGTTAAATATACTATCATTTTTTTCCATTGAATATTTGGGGCCTCTTGGCCAAAGATCAGGTGTTCATAGGTTTTTGGTTAATGTCTGAATCCTCAATTCCAAAGCCCTAAATAACCAAATTAGAACTGGAATTCAGAACTGAAAAGGGAATTCTCAGCAGAAGAATTACAATTGGTTGAAAGGTACCTGAAAAAGTGTTCAACATCCTTAGCCATCAGAGAAATACAATTCAAAACAACTTTGAAATACCACCTTATACCTGTCAGAATGGCTAAGATTAAAAACACAGATGATGGCCTATGCGTGAGAGGATATAGAGCAAGAGGAACACTCCTCCATTGTTAGTGGGAGTGTAAATTTGACAGCCACTCTGAAATGCAGTATGACAGTTTTTCAGAAAACTGGTAATCAATCTCCTCAAGGATGCAGGAATACTACTACTGGGCAAATACACTAAAGAAGTAAAAGATCCACCTGTGCATCCTGTAATCTCCTTTTTATTAAAGCCAACTCTCTCTCAACTTAAGCTGATAATTCTATTGGACTACAGTTATTGTCATCATATAAAGTTTTGAATAAATTATTCAGTTCATCATTTTTTAATTCCATTATTTAGTGGTAAATTGGAAATATCTCCTAACAACCTTTTTTTCCTTTTATTATTATTATTATTATTATGAACACAGAAGTCACACTTTCTAACCTTGTATATCCTTATTCAAGGTCCCTTCCCCCTCCAACCACATCAGGTCATTCTTTCTTCTCCACAAATCCCCATCCCTTCCCTGGGCACGCTGCAGGCAGTCCAATGATCCCACTGCCCCAATATTGCTTAGTTCAGTCTCTACTCCTGGCAGATCCAGTTATCTCCCCCGCCCCTCAAGAGTGAGTCCGGTGTTCCTCTAGGGGGAGTGGGATCCAAGGTACAAGTTCAGGGTGTTTCTGATGCCAAGCTGTTCAGTGGTTGTGGTTTGGAGCTTGGGCATGCTTTCCTTTTTTCTTTATGTTTGTTTGAATTAAGTCAGAATTAAGTTAGGATTATGATTCATTTCAGAATGGATGCTAGAATGTATATGTGGATTGCTGTCACAAAGAGGCTCGCTGTTTTGCAAAATTCTGCTCCAGCTGCAGACACTTTTTATGGGGACTCCATGTTGGAGATTCCGGAGGGAAGGATCAAGTTCAGGAATTGCAGAAGGGAACCTAAACTCTCTGCTGTGGACAAATTAAGAAGTCAACAGATTTGGTGAGATACCTTGGAAATTCTAAAGGAGAGAGGTAGGTAATATTTAAGAATAAAAGTTTTTCTCATGTTAAGAATCGAAAATATCACAATATATGGAATTAGGACTCTGTACAGTGCTGCTTTACATGGCTTGAAAATAGAAGCAGAAAATGCAAAGATAAATGATTTAACTAACTCTGATATAGTACCAAGTGTAAGTAATCTGGTAATTAATATTTTGTCAATAACAGTCATAGCTTTTTGTGCCAAATATAAAAAGCTGAATGATAAAAAAAAAGTCTAAAATGACTTACTAAAGAAAATAAAAAATGCTCTGACATGGGTAGAGGAATACAGAAAAGAACCTACCATAAAACTGCATGATGAAACTAAAGATGAGTGGCCAAATGTCATTAGAAAAATCAGTAGCTCTCCTATACAATAAAGACAAAAGGAGTGGAAAAAAATAAGGGAAATATCATCTTTTATAATAGATGCAAATAGCATTAAATACCTCAGTGTAACTATAACCAAAGAAATATCAGATCTGTTTGACAAAAACTTTACATCTCTGAAGAAAGAAATTGAGAGGGATCAGAAAATGGAAAGATCTCACATGTTCCTGGATAGGTAGGATCAATATAGTGAAAATGGCAATCTTACCAAACGAAATCTATAGGTTCAATGCAATTCTCATCAATATCAACACAATTTTTTAACAGACCTTGAAAGAAAATACTAAATTTTATTTGGAATAACAGGAAAGTCAGGATTGCCAATACAATTTTGTTCCACAAAAGAACCTCAGGAGACATCACCATCCTTGACTTCAAATTATACTATAGAGCTACAGTAATAAAACAGCCTGGTACTGGCATAAAAACAGACTTGTGAATCAATGGAATTGATTTGAAAATCCAGACATTCACCCATACCTATAAATACCTGATTTTTGACAAAGAGGCAAAAAGTATTCAATGGGAGGAAGATAGCATCTTCAACAACTGGTGTTGGCATAACTGGCTGGTAGTGTGTAGAAAAACGCAAATAGGTCCAAATCTATCACCTTGCACAAAACTCAAATCCAAGTGGATAAAGGACCTCAAGATTAACACAACCACACTGAACTTGATAGAAACTAAATTGGCACATACCCTCCAATGAATTGGCACAGATAACCACTTCCTAAATATAAAAATGGTAGCACAGACACTAAGAACATCAATCAATAAGTGGGACCTCATGAAACTGAGAAGCTTCTGTAAGGCCAAGAACACAGTCAATAATACAAAACTACAGCCTACTGAAAGGGGAAAGATTTTTTACCAACCCTACAAGTGACAGAAGATTGATCTCTAAATATATAGAGAACTCAAGAAACTAGAGCCCAAAACCCTAAATACCCCAATCAAAAAATGAGGTTTAGAACTAAAAAAGGCATTCTCAACAGAAGAATTACAAATGGCTGAAAGCCACTTGAAAAAGTGCTCAGTAGCTTTAGCCATCATAGAAATGCAAACAACTTTGAGATACCACCTTATACCTGTCAGAATGGCTAAGATTAAAGACACAAATGACAGCCTATGCTGGAGATGATGCAGAATGAGGGGAACATTACTCCATTGTTGGTGGGAGTTTAAACTTGTTCAGGTCCTCTGGAATGCAGTATGGCATTTTCTCAAAAAACAGGGAATCAATCTTGCCAAGGATCCAGTATTATCACTTTTAGGCATATACCACAAAGATGCACATTTGCACCCCAAAAGCTTTAGCTTAACTATGTACATAGCAGCATTATTCACAATAGTAAGAACCTGGAAACAACCTAGAGACCCCTCAACTGAAGAATGGATTAACAAACTGTGGTACATCTACACAATGGAGTACTACTCAGCAGTAAGAAAAAATGATATCCTAAAATTTGTAGGCAAATGAATGGATTTGGACAATATCCTCCTGAGGGAGTTATTATAAACTCAGAGGATAAGCAGGGGATATACTCACTGATTAGTGGACTTAAAAATGCCATTGTGTACAAGAGCTGAAGGCTAGAACAAAGCTAAATGACAAAGTGCCTCACTTCTGCATTGATGGCCTCTGGCAGGGTTGTGGATGAGAAAATACTTATTTACTTTAAGCATCTGGCCAAGTGAGTTTAATTATGTTCCAGTAAGTAAATGAGCAGCATAAATGGGTGTTTTTGTAAATGGGGAGATCATAGGAGTGTGTATGAATCTGAAAGGACTGATAACTGTGGTTGATGGAGTGCATGTTGTAAAATCACCCAAAACACACACACACACACGTGTATATATATGCAAAATATAAATATAATATAATATATATATACAAAAGAAAAACAACCATATTTTATCTAGGTCCTATATAAAAATGACCATCTGATAATAGGTAACCCCAAGGTGACAATAGGTAACCCCAAGGTTATGCAGATATTGAATGGAAACATACAGAAATATTAGAATTGAGATTTAAGAAAGTGGTCATTTTGTATGGTATGCATTCAGCCTATGTGAAGCAGATGTTAAATTTATGGTCAAATTCGAGCAGGAATATTTCCAAAGACTGAAAATTTTCAGCAATAGCAATATGTAAGCTTATCCTAAGTAACAATGGAGAACATTGTGGAAAGAGGAAGCTTGGGCCATAGAACAATATTGGAGGTGCTGATATAAAGTAGGACCAGTTACTGGTTGAATGCCAATAAGCTGAATGGCAAAGACAGCTTGAATTTTATGACCACACTTTTACTGTACATCATCCAGCAGATTTGAATGTTTGCAACATGGTTGAAGAATCAGAAAAGAGACCTCAGTCATTTACTAAATTTATACTAGGCCAAAAAGAAGCTTTCAGTGACCTTTTTTTTTTTGACAAATATTGACTTCAACAGTAAATCAGATAATATCAAATCCAGATGTCAGACAAGTATTAGTTGTATCATTCTCTCTTGAAAATGCCTCCAGAGGAACACCTAACCCAGTCTTGATATTGGGATGAGCAAATTGGACTTGCCTGGAGTGGATACTGAACTAATCCAACTTGGGACCTCTTGCCCTATCTGGAGAGGAGATTGGGGAATGGGGAGAAGAGAGACTTTACCAGAAGAGGTTGGGTAGGGGAAGGGAGTTTGAAAAAGAGATTACATGGATTAAAAAATAAGACTTTATTCAATAAAAATAAAAAATATAATTTCAGAGAATAACAAGAATATCACCAAAAAAGAAAATACCAATTCAGAATGCAAAAGGGTGATTAAGCACTTAAAGGCAAGATCAGCACCAATAAAAGAATGAATTACAAAAACAACTGAAGTTGGATCTCATGTTTACGATACTACTATGATATGAGGAATGATTTCTAAAAATTAAAAAGGCAGATATTTTAATTGTGATAAACAAGGTTATTTGAAAAGAGACTGAAGACAAGCCATTCCTAGAAATAATTTTCCTAGAGATAATCCAAATAGAAGGCCCCTGCTTTCTGGAGTATGCAGAAGATGTGACATAAACCAGCATTGGACTCCTCAACAAGGGACAGGCAAGAGAATCCTTTGCCATCATTGGAAAATACCTTAAGGGGGCTCCCCCAGTCACAAATTTCTATTTAGTTCAATCATTCCCTGTTGTCATTGAAAAAACTCATCAATAAAGCAATTAAAAGACGTAATGCCTATTGTTAAAAAACATATTTCTCTGGATCTCTTTGAGGACAGAACAGCTTCAGTTGATAAAACAAAAAAAAAATCAAGAGTTACAATAAAAAAGAGATTTTGGCAAACAACTAAAATGATTAAATATCAAAGATAAAAATATGTATATATGACATTGTAATTGAAGGTTTGCTGGACACAGTAGAAGGTGTAAGAATAATTTTACTAAAAGCTTCATATCTAGATTTGCCTCTTTAGGAGGTAAATATTCAGCTTCTAGAACTGGAACATTATTTCAATTAAAGCAAATTACAAAGTGAGTCCAGTATATAGGGCCAGAACTACATGTAAGAAATTAAAGCCATATGTATTTGCTATAGCAATGAATTTATGGGGACAAGATTTTTTGCATCAATGGAAAACTCAGATTAGCATCTGGAGGCTCAGAAAAAATAAAATAAAGAATGCTTCCGGTAGAAATATAGAATTTATTATCAAAAGCATTCAGAGTGTTCAGATTGTACAGAGGTAAAGCACAACAGCTGTTAGTCTTTCATTTTGTATTATTTAAACGTTTGTTTCATTTTACATATCAACCACCGATTTTCTTCCTACTCCCTCATCTCCCTCAATCCCCAGTTCTCCCCAACTCCTCAGAGAGGTTAAAGCCTTCCATGGGGAATTGACAAAATCTACAAATTAGGTTGAAGCTGAAGCAAGGTCCTGTTCCTTGTATGGAGGCTGAACAACAAATCCCTCTATTGGGAATGGGTTGCAGTCGATGCACAAGGGACAAATTCTGTCCCAGTTCCAGAGACTCTAAAAACTGTCCAAGCCACACAACCATCATCCACATTCAGAGTGCCTAGTTTGGTCCCATGCAGGTTCTCCAGCTGTCAATTAAGAGTCAGTGAGCTAGTTTTCAGTAGCACAAAGAAAGAAAGAGATATTTTGAGTGACCAATTTTGGGGTTAGGGAGTAACCTGGATACTGAATCAGAAAGCCTCTCTTAAAGGAGAGATGCCTTTGCTTGCAGCCAAAAAACAAAGCTCACCTGATTTAATATTGCTACCAGGAAGCAGTTATTGAATTTGTATAGGTTTTGTCTGTATAGACAAAAACCTCTTGCTTGTATTGAGGATTCTGTCATGTTGAAGCTCAATCCCAAAGACTCTCAGTCTCTGTACCAAGGCCTACCTGAGAGACACAACTATGAAGCTGTTTTGGCTCTATTTCTGTATTAAAGGACTCTTTTTAATATTTCTCAGGCCTTATGTGGATGTGTAAGTCCCATGTTGAAACACCATATGTAATCAGCAGTTTCTCTGTCCTATCCAGCCAGTCCTAGAGCCTTTCACTCCAAATAAACACACAATGGCTTACATTAATTTTAAATTGTTTAATCTATGTATCAGGTGAACTATTCAGTAACTCTTACTCTTAAGCTAATGCATGAATTTTATCCATGTTTAGCCATGTGGCTTGGAACCTTTCCTTATTGGATCAATGTCTTCTTCTTGAGGGTCTGGCTGGTATCTACTCTTCTCTTCCTCTTTTCACAATTCTCCTTTCTGCTTAACCTGCCCATACATTCATTCTATCTTCTGACCAATCAGCATCTTATTAAACCAACTCTCCAACAAAATACACAGGCTTACAAAATGGATGCAAAAAAAAAGCATTCATCCTTCTGCTGCATCTAAGAACACACTTTACTATCAAGGATAGAAATTTCAATCCTGATTGACTATGCCCCTAACAGAAGAACAACCATATACGTAACAGAAAAATTACTAAAGCTTAAATCTCACATCAAACCACACATTAGTAGTGGGAGACTTTGATATCCCACTCTTACCAATGGATAAGTTTACTAGACAGAAACTCAACAGAGAAACAAGGGATTTAAAAGATGATATGACCCAAATGGACTTAGAGATAAATACTGAACTTTCCACATAAACACAAGGGAATATCCCTTTTTTCTAAACATCTCATGGAAATTTCTCTAAAATTAACCACAAACTCAGTCATAAAGCATATAGGAATAACTCCTTGTATCCTGTCAAACCTCCATGGGCTAAATTTAGAGTTCAGCAACAATGAGAACAACAGAAAGACTACAAATTGTTGGGAACTGAACAACTTTACATTGAACCACCTCCAAGTCAATGAATAAATAATGAAATCAGAGACTTCCAAAATTTAATGAAAATGAATCCACAATATACCCAAATCTAAGGGACAAAATGAAAGCAGTGCTAAGATGAAAATTCATAGCCTAGAGAAATCTCACACAAGAGACTTAACCGCACAAATAAAAGCTGTAGAACAATTTGAAGCAAACTCGTCTAGAAGAAGTAGACAGCAGGGAATAATCAAACTTAGAGCTGAAATCAATACAATTGAAACAAAAAGAACAATACTAAAAATGAATTGTTATACAACTAATTTGGGTTGTAAAAAAGGAAGACTGAGTTAAATGTTGGGGGAAGGCTGAAATGTCAGAGAGAGAAAGCACCACAGACAATGCTCACCATACAGTCTTACAAATTTCTCAACCTCACTCCTGGTCTCTTCTGTCTTTGGCTTCTCTCAGTGACTTCTGTTTCTGCCTAGTATCTTTGATCCCTTATATATTCTATCCCATCCAGGTCAGGCTTAAAGGCATGTAGCCTTGAACTCACAAAAACTGAAGAATTTCTGTTTCTGTAGTTATGGGATTAAAAGTGTTGGTCCCCACTCCTGGCTTTCCCTGTGCTCAGATTAAAGGTATGGATAATTGACTCAACTGTTTATCCTTGCATTCAAGGAACAACAATTTCCCCATCTGTCAACCTAGCATTTGACTGTGTAGTCTTCTGATACTCAGGATTTATTAAATACCTAACAACTATTCACAGTGAATAAAAGAGTTGGACCTTTGAGAAAGTCTACAAGGTAGATAAAACATTATCCAAACTAACCAAAAGCAGAGAGATAGAGAGAGAATACATGCTTAACAAAATCAAAAATAAAAAGTGGGACATAACAAGAGACACGTAGGAAATACAGAGATTTATCAAGTCATACTTTGAAAATCTATATTCCACAAAAATGGAAAACCTAAAAGACATTGACAGCTTTATGGACAGGTACCACTTAACAAAATTAAATGAAGATCAGATTAAAGACCTAAACAAAACTATAACAAAAAAGAAAATTGAAGGTGTCTTTAAAAGTCTCCAAATAAAAAAGAATCCCATTCCCAGGTGGTTACATTGCAGAATTCTACCAGATATTCAAAGATCAGATAATAACAACACTCCTCAAACTGTTCCATAGAGTTGAATATGAAGGAATATTGCCAAACTCTTTTTATGAGGTCACTATAACTCTAATACACAAATCACTCAGATACAAAACAAAGAAAGAGAATTACAGACCAATTTCCCTCATAAACAATGATGCAAAAAATTTCACCAAAATTCTGGCAAACCAAATCCAAAAATATACAAAAAGTCATTCACCATGAACAAGTAGTCTTTATAGCAGCCATGCAGGGATGGTTGAACATATGAAAAACTATAAATGTCATCCATGGTATAAACCAATTGAAGGAAAAAAAACACCAGGTTATCATCTCTTTAGATGCTGAAAAAGCCATTGACAAAATCCAACATGTCTTCATGGTACAAGTCCTGTAAAGATCAGGAATACAGAGAAAATATCTAAATATAATAAAGGCAATATACAGCAAGCCAACGGCCAACATCAAACTAAATAGAGGAAAACTCAAAGCAATCCCACTAAGAACAACAATCAATAATTGAGACATCCTGAAATTGAAAAGTTTCTGTAAGTCCAAAACACAGTCTTTAAAACAAAAAGACCGCCTACAGAATGGGAAAAGATTCTCACTAACACTACAAGAGACAGAGGACTGATCTCTAGAATATATAGAGAACTCAAAAAACTAGAGTCCAATGCCGTAAATAACCCAATTAAAAATGGGGTTCAGAACTAAAAAGGGAATTCTCAGCTTAAGAATTACAAATGGCTGAAAGGAACATGAAAAATTGTTCAACATCCTTAACCATCAGAGAAATGCAAACCAAAACAACTTTGAAATACCATCTTATACTTGTCAGAATGGCTAAGATTAAAAACACAGATGACAGCCTATGTTGAAGAGGATGCGGACCAAGAGGAACACTCCTCCAATGTTGATGGGAGTGTAAACTTGTTCAGCCACTCTGAAATGCAGTATGGCAGTTTTTCAGAAAACTGATAATCAATCTCCTCAAGGATGCAGGAATACTACTCTTGGGCATATATCAAAGATGTACAAGATCCATCTGTGCATCATGTAATTTCCTTTTTATTAAAGCCAATACTCTCTCAACTTAAGCTGATAATTCTGTTGGTTATTGTCACCATCTAAAGTTTTGAATAAATTATTCAGTTCATTATTTTTTAATTTTGTTATTGAGCAAAAAATTGGGAATATCTCCTAGCTACCTTTAAAAATCATCAAGAGTATGCAGTCTGTCTTAAATTGTACCTTATGGGGTCTATTTTGTGGACATACTTTATATTCTAAATAATTAATAGAATCTCCTCTGTACATTTTTTCAGAAGCAACCTTTAATTCCAAAGGAGGCAACAGTTTTTCACTTCTTAGAATGTTCTTTGTAAAGCTTCTATATTTTCGTCAACTCGTAGGAAGGCAACTATGTAGTGGTAAATGATGGATTACGGAGATTGCCTTTCTATTACTTCTAATAGCTGTTGTATAAAATAATAGCACAATGTAGAACTATTTAACATTCCCTGTGGACAAATGTCTTATTGATATCTCTTTACAGGCTGAGAATTATTATAAGTAGACACAATTAAGGCCCATTTTTCTTTGTCTTTTTTTTGTAAAGGCATAGTAATAAAAAGTCTTTTAAACCTATAAATATAAGAGGCCATTCTTTAGATAAAAGGGAGACAAAGACATTCCAGATGGTAGAGAACTCACTGACTGCATCACCTTGTTAACAACTAGAGGTACTTTTTAACTTAAGTTTAAATGTAGTATGTACAACAAAGAGCATTAGGCCAAGAGATGTATACTCTCAACCGGGATTTTAGAATGGAACTATTAGAACATGAAGTTCACAGACAAAAATAATATAATATGCATTGATAAAAAACAGGTTCAGTTCAATGTAGGTATAAGAAAACACGTTAGAAATAGCAGTTGGAAAAGGAACATGATATGTGAGAACTGACTTTTAAGAACATAATATGTTGGTAGTAGGTAAGAGGAGTGGGTACTTTCTCAACGTTTTGTGCAAATGCACAAGACTTTCAAAATTAGAGGCATTCTTTGATACTTACTCACTAATAAAAGAAATATAAAAAGAGAATTGTGTTGAAAATGGAATGTGGTAACAGACAGTGTCCACTGGAATTAGGTTTTAAGAAGCCACAATTTTTACACAAAGGCAAATTACCCCAGACCTACTGAATAGCTCAATTCAAAGCAATAGTGATTGAGTGTTTATTTTGTTTTGATAATTTTAACATTAGTTATATACAGATAATTAAAAGAAAGAAAATTGCAAAAAGATGTATTTTAGGAGACAAAATTATTATCTGACTGCTAGATGGTGATTCATCAAGATTGGGTGCCATAATTACTATGATCCTGATGTGTTGAATAGATGCTATGATCCATGCTATTCTCTTGTTGAGGTTCACAAGAAAAGAATGAAATCAGAAGTTAATCTACATATCCATCCAATTTCTTATTAACACTATGGAAATTGTTATCAAATGAACACGTTTTTGATATTCAATACCCAAGTAAAAGAGGGAAATTGTTTCATCTACATATACAAGCTCTCTCCAATATTTTTGTTTAAAACTGGATTAATTTATTTTTACTTTTTATATGTATTAGTGATTTGCTAGCAAGAGTCTATGCAATGTGCCTGTCTATTTTCTACAGAAGACAAATGAGTGTGCTCAGTCTATTAGATATGGAATTGTAAATGGCTGTTAGCCACGATGTGGTTTCTGGGAACTTTACCCATATACTATGCAAGAGTAATGTATGCTCTTAATTAAATATTAAGTCTTTACTCCAGTAAATTTAATTCCCTCTCAAGTCTACTCTATATTTGCTTCTTTTGTATCTCTAGTCTATCTGATAGCATCCCTAGAATCCTTAGTCTAGACTGCTAGTTTATTTTTATGTTTCATTTAGTGTGTGTGCGCTGTGTTGTGTTGTGTTTATAAGTATAAATCACATGAATTGTCTTTTTTTTCCTGCCATATAGGTCCCTGTGATCAAGGCCAGGTTAACATGCTTGGTGATCATAACTTTTCCCAATGAGCTTCTACTGCTTCATCTTAACAAGTCCCATGTTGGGAGCTTTATACCTGACTCCCCTGATAGCTTGTTGCTACCCTTTATCACTCAACAAACATTTAAAATATCTGGTAAAAATTTAATGTGCATATGATAATATGAGACTTAGAAACTTAGTCATGTAAATCTGAAATTTCTTAACATAAAGACTAGTTTCCTCATAAACATTCAATCCACATGTCTGAGTTCAGAATGCCCAACCTTTTTCTGCTTATATTGAGTATAACTAAGTATAGAGATTTGAGAAATAATAAATCATGATCAGTAAAAACATTGATATATAAAACAATAAATATTTTGGGCTTATCATTACATATTTGACCATAGTTTAGGAAGATGGTTGGTAGAATGCATCAAAAACAAAGATAGTGACTTAAAATTATTTCTGGAACATTGTATCACCTTTGGTAGTATTTTATGGGGTAATAGAGGATAACTATGAAGACATTAATTCCATATAGATGTTTCTGGTATGTATTGTATTGTAGAAACAAGCAGACATTAAAAATATCTTCCTGAATTAAACAGTACTCATGATACAAATATATCAGTAAAAAGTAAACTAGAGAAGAATCAAACTTTTAAATATAGAAGGTGCTGGAAAGCAATAAATGGAGTTGAGGAGAAAGGTAAAGGTAGCTGTGGCAGGGCTGAGTGGTGCTAGCTTGGGGACTCTAGCAATGAATCCGCCATGGGACAAGTGACATTGGAGCTAGAAAATAAGAAGGGCTTGTAGTTATGGAAAGTGGGCCAAAAGCTTTCAGAAGAGAACTTGCAAGTGCACTTGTCATTATAAATGTAAGAAATAGGAAGTAAGTCATGGTAATCCAAGAAGAGAATTGCGGTAAGAATGTGGAGGTTATTCTAAAGTGAATAGAGTAAACTAAAATTTTAAAATAGAATAATTTTAATATAATGGTATTTCACAATGGATTATATAGACATTTTGTGTTGTGAAATCTTCAAGTAAAATAGCTACCAGCTGGAAATACATGCCTACTGGTACTATAGTGGCCCAAGTATCTTTGGAGTATACATGACCTTCTTACTTGTCTAAGTCTAACTCTACAAGATAAAATTCAGAGTTAACATGAATCTCAGAGCCAAAAGCTCTACTAGGTAAGTCATAAGCCATTGGGAAGAACCTACCATCTTTTTTCTCCTAATTGGACATAATATTAAACTAATTTTCAATGACTTTTCATATTTTACCCATAGATGAGTTTATCTAAAAATCCTCATCAGCACAGCTTCATTTCCAGTAGATGGTGATTAGTACAAAACTTGTGTTCATGGAGACACAGAGATGGTAGAAGGCTAAGCACTAGTTCTATACCATCCACCTTCTTTCCAAGGTTAAAAATTATTATGAAAATGTGGATTAAAACATTTTAGTAGCTATGCTGATTGATAACTATAAACAAAAAATGCTTTCTAAAACAACAGAATAATTGAAGATATAAACTCTTGTTACCTTTGTCAGTATACAGGAAGATACATCATAAAAATCCTCAACATGGAAATGGGCATGAGAATGAAGTCTACCTATAGCCAAGGAGTTGACAGTTGATATCATATAAAACATGAATCAGGAGTTCTAATGTTGTGAACTTGTTTGTTTCAGTGTAAGCATGTAGAGGTAAGTGTTTACAGGTAGCACAAGTTAGATTTAATAAAAGAACAATTGTGTGAAGAATATTGTGTTATCATGAGTAGAACTGAGAGGAGAGAACATGATCACAATACATTGTATACTATATTCAAAAACACGTTTATTAACACAATATAAAAAGAAATGCAATAAATAAAATATCTATATATATTAGGAGTAAAAGGAAGTGAGGACAAAAGGAATAAAATATATAAAAACCAAACCTGAGATAATGTTTTGTGTAATTGTCATTATTATGTTAAGTTTTACAAAACAATAAGTTACCCTAAGAAAATATTTTCTTTTTAAGCTGTCTCTTCAAAGCATCTTTAATTTCATTATTCCTGAGACTGTAGATGATGGGGTTCAACATGGGGATCACCACCATGTAGAACACAGATGCCACCTTGTTCTGATCTGTTGAGTAGCTGGACTTGGGCATCACATATATGAAGATTACAGTCCCATAGAATAGAGTGACTGCTGTGAGGTGAGAGGTGCAGGTGGAGAAAGCCTTCTGACGACCCTCAGTGGAGCGCATCTTCAGGATGGTAATGAGGATGTAGGTATAGGAGACAGCAATGACAAATACTGTGATCATGGTTACTGATCCAGCAGAAAAGGAGGTAACCACTAAAGAGACACTGATATCAGAACAGGAGAGTTCCACCAAAGGAGCAAAATCACAGAAAAAGTGATTGATTCTATTTGGCCCACAGAAAATAAAAGAAATTAAGGAAAGAGTGAAGCAGGCAGAATTAATAAAACCTCCTATGTAAGATCCTATA
>PVIH01014929.1:0-51597 GCA_004025045.1 Sigmodon hispidus
TTGTTTGCTAGCGGTAGTTTGACCTCACTTATGTTAGTTCCTTCCTCTTTCCCACACACTGTCTTATGGTAATCCCTGTAGTATGTAGTTTTATATCTAGTTTAGAACCTTCCTATTTAGACAAAATGGGGAGATGTAGCGAGTATCCCGGAGGCGTTGTTTACAGCGCGCGCCCGCGCGCGCTGGAGCGCGCGGCGGCAGCGGAAGAGCGGTGGCGGGCTTCTGGCTGAGGTGCGCGGCGGCGGCTCCGTATTGTTGTGGCTGGCTTTTTTGCTCGTAATTATAACAAAATAAATCTTATTTGAAACATAGAAATTGGTGGCGGGTTTATTCCACGATACTGCTGGTATAGTATAAAATAAAATATATTCATGGAATGGAAGGAGACCTGTGATGTGCTGGCTATATTCCAAGGGCTTCCCCCAAATATGCCACACAGCTCTTGTAGTCTAGTGAGATGGGTAATAATAATCTCACATTAGCCATAAAATAAAACATTTCCTGGTAGAAAAGACAGAGTATTATAAATTGCCAAATATGTATCATGTGGTTAACAGTGCTCTATTTTTAAACATTTATTTTGCCATTGATTTTAATAGACAGAGTCATCATGACATTTTAAACCCAAGTCACTTTCCATCTCCAGAAATGAAGGACCTTATCTTCTATACTCACAATGCTAACATATTTACTCCAATAAAAAAACACAGTTATAGAAATAATCTTTATTAAACTATTTTATGTATGTATGTATTTATTTATTTTATGTATATGTGTGTGTCTGGGTATGTATTGCCCAATATATAGACAAGGCCCTTGGAAATTAGAAATGAGTGTACAATCACACGGACCTGGAGATACAGGTGGTTGTGAGCCAGTATGTAGCTGTTGTGAATGAATTTATCCCCTGTTAAAGAGCAGCAAGTGCTTTTAATTGCACAACAAACCCTAATTTATTTTCAAACAGGGCATTGCCATATAGCCCAGTCTGACTTCAAACTTATAGTCATCTTGTCTCACCTTTAGTGTATGTAACTAACTTGACATTGTAAGGATTCCTGGCACTCCATGTAGCTGAGTCAACTCCGCTCAGGTGGGATGCATCTTGTATGGAGGCGTGGCTGCGTAAACCCTGCAGCCTTGCGTACAGAAGCACCTCCCTGGATGCATGATGCATACCCGTACACACCCCTTCTCTTAAAAGAGACCTCGCACATGTTCGGCTCTCTCTCTGTCTCCTGATCTCCTGCTTCTCTGCTTCTGCACCTGCCTGGGAACTTCCTTAAATAAACTCTCGTGTCGCCTTGGTAGTGTGTATCTCTATTCACGGGTGGAAACTAACATTGGTGCCATGACTTGGATAGGTTCCTTCCTGAGCACAAAGCTAGGAAAACCTGATCAAAAGTTCACTGCAAGGCCACCTTCTACCTGCCCAGCTCCTGCGATATTCGAACACCAGTGGATTTAATTGGCAAATGCTCCCCCACCCCCAGACAAACATGCACTCCTGGCTTTTTCCCATTACTGCATTCCATCCACAGACTTGCTCCTGTAGAGACTTACTAGCGCCTTCCGTGAGCGTTTTTTGTGCCAGCTTGTTCAGGCCAGCAACTGCCTTGCTCTTGCTCAGCCTCATAGAGGCAAAGTCAGGCCTCAGGCCTTGTCCAGGACTCCATCAAGGGAATGCTGGTCTAAGTGAGTGTCCCCAGCCCCGAGTGGCAAGGAGACATTACACAGAGATCACTCCCAACTGATCTAAGGTCTGACCATGGGCAGTTAGTGCAGCCAAGTCTTCCCTAAGGTGACCACTCTCATTGCAAAGAGGGGTCCTAGAGTAGTCATAATAACGTCAGGGCAGTCCATCTCCCTGTGGACACTAAAAGTCATATACTCTCAGTGCTGCAGGCAAGAGCTTTGGGGTCTCACTTCTCTTTCTAGCCTCTCCATTGTCAAGATAAAAAGCGAATAATTTTGACCTAATCAAACACTGCTATCTAATTATGTTTTCAGAGTTTTTACTATCACTCATTTTTAGTCAAACAAACCTGCCATACTCCTGATAAAAAGAGATTTTTAACTTTTAGTTACATTTCACCTAAATTCAGACTGCCAACTGCTCTAGCCTCCTCTATTCACCTTGCTATAAGCTGCAACCTGTCAGTTCCAGTCTTCCAGTCTCCCAGGTTGACCACCAAATATAAATCATTTCTGTAAAATCCCCCATCTCTGAGTTTTCCATTCCAGGCTGCTTCTAAGATGAAGGCCAACCAACGGCTCCAAGGTATTTTGGCTCAACCCTCCCCACTTCTACAGCTGCTGCTTCTGGAAACCCAAGAGCCATTTTCAAAGTCAATACAGGTAAAACAGACCATTTCCTCCCTCCCCCAGGACCAAAAGAAACAGAGCCAATACAGGTAAAACAGATCATTTCCTACCCCCTCTCCAAGAACCTTTTCCATCTCCAGAACTAGCAGAGTACACCACTCACTATATTATCACTTCTCAAAGTTATCTCACTAACTCATAATTTTTTTCCAAGCTCCAGAAAACAAAATTCACAGTGCTGATTCAGATCTCCTACTCTACAAGCAAAATGAGCTGAAGAATCCAGCAGACATCTCTGTCCCTGTGTCAGCAGGAAGTAGCCATGCAGAGATCACAACAACCATGTTCACTATGTCCATTACCTTCCCATAAACCTGGCTTTCTTTTTGTAATAAACAAAATGGTGAGATGTAAGGATTCCTGGCACTCCACCTAGCCAAGCCAGCTGAGGTGGGATGCACCTTGTACCAAGGCACGCCCCTGGACATGGCTGCATAAACCCTGCGGCAATGCATACAGAAGCACCTCCCTGAAGCATGATGCATACTCGAACACACCCCTTCTCTTAAAAGAGACCAAGTGCAGAGTGCATGTTCTGCTCTCTCTCTCTCTCTCTCTCTCTCTCTCTCTCTCTCTCTCTCTCTCTATCTCTGTCTCCTGATCTCCTGCTTCTCTGCTTCTGCACCTGCCTGGGAACTCCCTTAAATAAACTCTCATGTGGCCTTGGTAGTGTGTATCTCTGTTCACTGGCAGAAACTAACAGACATGACTGTGCACTTCAACAGTCTTTTATCATAAAGCTATTAGTCTACAGAATAGAACAGAGAAATTGTCTAGAGAATTGGCACAGTGTGTTGTTCTTCACACTGCTGCATAACTAATGCACAAAGTCAACTGCAACTACTACTAATGCACAGTAATGAAAATCTACATAGCCCCTCAGGACCTAGTTTCTTGTATGTAAAATGCAGCAGCAACAGTGAATGAGACAAGGATGTCTTATGAAAACCTGCATAGCAGTGTCAGTGCGAACTAGCCGGGGCTCAGCTCAGATTGCCATACTCCAGCTTCCTGACCATGAGCACAATGGATATCTTCTGCATCTTCCTCACCCTAAGATGAGTGGCATGGACTCAAGATTGCCTATTGTGAAGATTCAAAGTAATAAGTAAAGGCCCATGCCTTTAATCTTAGCACTCAGGAGGCAGATTGTGAGATTGAAGCAAGCCTGGTTTGCAAAGAGTTCCAGGACAGCCAGAGCTGTTACACAGAGAAACTTTGTCTTCAACACAAAAATAAAATAAATAAGTAATAAATAAAATGGAGATGAAGGATTTAGACAATAGCGAAATGTTACAGATTGCTCAGAGAACATTACTGCTAGTGCTGCTATCAATACCCTTAACCAAGGACACTCTTAAAACAGTGGAGACTCTGAGAAAAGAAAATATGAGGAGCAAGCAGGAAACTGGATTGTGCTATAAGACTTTTGAGGGCACAATTTATTCCTCAACCAGTCAACAACTTAGAAATTGTTATCTGTATCTGCTGATGACTCATTTGATGGACTCAGAAAAACATGAGCAGATGTGAAAGGGCAACACAGTGCAGCCCTTCCTTCTCCATCATGTCTTCTTGCTTGTAGAGAGCTGCCTGCTGCTGCACCCTAAAGATGGTGCTGATTTCCGGCCTCCATTCCCCCCCCCGTGGGTGAGTGCTCTCTTTTGATAAACAACTCCTTATTTGGCTTGAGCCTGGGGCGTGGTTTGCTGTTGCGTATGTGGACCTATGAGCTGTGCCCACATGGCTTATTGGGATTGGATGCCCTGAGAGTTTCTAGTCAGAGGGTGGGGTTTCCCGGGGAAGGAGAAGCAGAAGGAGAGAAGAACAAAGAGAGAACAATTGTAAAGGTCCCGAATAAACTGCTGAAAGAAGATCCTGGGTGTTGTGCTTTCCTTGCTGGCAAGGGTGCGTGTGACACTTGCTGGGGCCAATTCAGATTTAACTCGAACTTGATCTGTTGGATGGAGATTCCCATGGAAAATTATGCAACTATTCTAGGATCCAAGGCCAACATGCCCCTGCTAACTTAACTTCTGTCAAACTGCCTCTTTGTGCACACTTTCTCTTCTAGCTGCTGAACAAGATATCAGGTTGTGGTTCTTTGTCTTTAGACACCCCTCAGTCTAAGTGCTGGAGGCTACTACACTTGGGTCCCAAATACTTAAATGTGGTTTCACCCAATGGAATACAGACTTTTAATTGGCCTTACACTATGTCTGAGTGGTCATCTTTGATGGGCTCCCCTTAACACGGAGAGCCATGTAAATTTTGCAATTTACTCTCAAGTTTTTGAGCAAGAGTTAAGAGGTTAAGAAAATACTCCATACCCATTTCCGCACCCCCTATCTTTTCAAGTATTCAGCCAATGTTATAGCAAAATATTCAATGCTTGCGGCTCTCCTAAATCAATCTATGTTGTTAGGGTCAGGGAAGCTAAGATTCCACTGACTTACTGACTTCATTAAAGTAACAAGTACCAGTGTGTTAGAAGTCCCCTGTCCAGCTCCCCATCTCCTTCCCTCCCCTCTCCAGTCCCAACCCAGTTCCCTCCTGCCCCTACTTCCCACAGCTCCCAAGTCAGCACCTCATTTCTCTTTGTTGTTCCCCTTTCTTTCTCACTCTTTGGCATTTACATCCTTCTTTGTCCCACCCCTTACCCTCCCTCCCCACCATTTCCTGAGCATCCCTAAAGAGCTTTAAAGCTTCCTAGCTGCCTGCTCTCTCTTTCTGTTTCCATTTCCCAGGCTAGACTTCACAAGCAAGTTAGACACAATCCACCACATTGTTCCTTCCAGGACAAGGGGGACAAGAAGCAGTCACTGAATGCTCACTGTTTAAGAGCTGCCAATTACACCCTTTCCAGCTCCAGAGGTTCCAGTGCTGCCAAGCCCTTGCCCACCCTGGACAGTGCCTGTGAAGCCTGAGCACTCAACTAGCTGCTTAACATCTTGCTCATAGCAGCACCTGCTAGTCTCTGACTCAGCCCCTGGCTCAGGTCAGCTCTTCTAGAAGGAAGACTCAATTCAAAATCTCCCAGTGACATAGTCTGACCAATGAGAAAGTATCCAGGGGAGCCCTGAAAGGGCAGAGAGAAGGGTAGATGAAGGAAACTACAACCTTAGAAAAATACTGTCTCTGGCCAATAGGTTTGTTTATGTCATTACTGAAAAGATTTTATACCCTAATATTAAACTGCTATGCCAATGTAGTAATCCAAGTCAGACCAAATCAAACTGAATTAAGAAAAAGTCCAAATTCCCTGGGTAAAATAGTTATGGTTGGTTTTTAGGCCCACAGAGAGAAGACTGTGAAGAAAGACTGAAAAACCACATGTCTCCACTCTGTGGGCAGTTTAAACATCCTGTGGTAGTAGTCTTTACATCTGGGGGAGGAGCAACCATTGTGCAGGCTTTGAGATGAAGCAGAGTTTGGGGAGAGAAAGAGAGAGAGAGAGAGAGAGAGAGAGAGAGAGAGAGAGAGAGAGAGAAGGGGGCTGAGGTAGAGCTTCAGGCTAAACATCAAAAACTCTTTGAGTGTATAGATTCTGGTCCATGCCTGGCAACTTCCTGTAATCATAGGACAACATGGGTTTTCAGGAATCAGGAGTCTACTCAGTTGGAGCTGTGGGTGAAGAAGTATCTTGTTAACTGCCCATGTTGGAGCCTCAGCATCTGTTTCTAGAGGAAGCAAAGAAGACAAGTTGTTAGGAAAAAGTAGATTATTAACATTTGCCCTATAACTGCCTGAAAAATCCTGATTTACTGACAGTGATGGACACACAAGACATAAGAGCAGGCAGGCTCTTCATTGGGGCATCTAGGCAAAAGTTGGAGGGTCCCAGATGCTAGACAGTCTATGCATCCTGAGTAGGTGCCTGCTTGAGCCTGGAGAGATGGTACCATCACAGACATCCCAGGAGCTTGTCAGTTGAAAGTGTGGTGAGGATCCCTTGATAGGCATAGAGTCCTGTCCATCAGGGCCTGAGAGACTTAGGAGCTAGTTGTTTGAAGATTTCTGTCCCCCAGGGAGAGAGTGGGGCAAACTCAGGGGCAGTTGGGCCTGTTGGCGTGGGGGCAGGGAGGTAGCTGTGGGCATGTGACTGAAAAAGGAACTGAGAGGTAAGGGAGGTACCAAGCCAGTGGAGGAGTTTGGGCTGGAAGGCTGTGATGAGGAGGAAAGGGTTTCACTAAGGAAGCTCAAAAGTGTTCAGGCCTGTAGGAGAGCATGGGGTGGACAGAGAAGGGAGGGCTAATACATCCTGAGTTCAGTGGAGAGCTTGGCAAGCTGTTGTTTGGTGAGTCCTTTGGCCTTCTCAGCCTTTCCGAGGACTGTGGGAGACAGTGTGCGTTGTTGCTCCCAGGAGATGGTGAGACCCTACAAGTGAAGGCTGGTGTCATAGTGGTGTGCAGAGACCCCCAGAGACCCCAGGGAGCTGGCTTCTGGTACAAACACACGAGGGTTCAGTTATTCTTTTGAGCAGGTTCGACCCAGCGTTGAAACTCTATGATCTAAAGATGTAGTGGAGAGAATTCAGCCTCCAGCTGAGGGGTGAGAGGGTTTTTTTTTTAAAGAAAAAAATATGTAAGCAGGGTGTTACATGTCTTGGTATTTCAGGACAGGGTAAAATGATATGAGGTAAAATAATTCTTGGAAATTATTGGTTAAACTTTCTGTGTGAAACCAAGTTTTGAATCTATTGGCTGCCAAGCACATTCCTGATATTTTTTCCTCGATTCTTCTTAAACATTAATCTATGCATTCATATCCTCTGGTGGTCGTTTTGACCCTGTTAGTGGTCCCAATAGGGTTTTATAACTGGCACCACCAAGTTACCCACCGGAACTGTATTTTCCACTAGGTAGGGTTGGTCTGCATACTGTCTAGATGCTGCCTGAACTGGATCTCATGCCTGGGGTGGGGGTGAGAGTGATGGCCTGGCTGGCACAGAGGTCATGTCAGATCAGATCATAGGTAGGCTTGGGACAGATAAGGAAACTCCTAGGTATAAACAGAAGGAATAGCAGAGAAGGAGCACTACCCCTTTTCTATCTGAGAGGTCCCGAAGGGAGAAGGAGGCAGGGACTTGAATAGTTCCATTGGCTCCAGCTACCTCTTGGAGAGGGCAGAGGAAGGCAGAAGTCTGGTGAGACTGGGTAGAATCAGGGGGGTTAGGCCAGTGTGGAAGGGGATAAGGATGTAAACTGAGGCATGGGAGGGTAGGGAGGAAAGGCAGAGGAAAGAGGAGAAGGAGGTGGATAAACAGGAGGAATTTGGTTCTTCACATTTGTGGGAAGTGGGCCATGGATGGGGGAGAAATGTCATGATCATTGCCCATTGAATGGATAATATGGCAGTCTAGGAGGGGGATGGGTAGGCAGAATTGGGGCTGGGGCAGGGGGAGGGGCCAGTGTCTCTGGCAGTATGGTCAGGGCAGAATTTTCAGGGTTTCATTTCCCAGACAGGTGGTAATCTGGAGGTGCCATGACCTTAGTCAACAAGACAGGAGGCATGGGACACAGCTAAAGGGAGCGTGGAAATGCAGATCCCAGACCATGGACATAGGCAGTTCTCTCCATTGTCGCTATGTCAGTAAAAATTGTCAAGATTATGGAGTACGTTAAATTCAAAAGTCCCTCCTGGTGCCCATCTTGATTGGTTATTGAGAGTGTACTATGGCCAGGCCTTAGTGAACCAAGAAATCAAGGGTTCTGGACAGATGGTACCAGATAGCCCCAATTTGAATAGATTTTGTAAAAGACATTCCAAGGGCATCTGAGGATCTGGCTTTGAAATGCAGGTGCCCTTTTCACAAGTCCATGCCATGGACCCAAAGTCTAATCAATGCATCCAGTATTGGTAGGATTTGGGTAAAAAAAGGTGGGGGGGAGGGTGGAAATGCCTTTGAACATCTAGTCTGATGGAGAACAGGTGTGGGTGAGAAGAGTGTTTTCCCATCATGCAGCCACAGGGTCATTGCAGGAAAATCAGGCCTTCCCAGTCAGGGAACAGGATGCAAAGTTTCTGTACCTCATTATTAATTCTCTCTGCCAATGCAGCAATTCAAAGCAAACTGAATTAAGAAAAAGCCCAGGTTTAACTAGTAAAATACTCCCTGATGATTTTTTGGACACCAGAGATGAGTGAGAAAGGAGAGATAAAAAAAAAAGATGTGTTTCTTTTTTCTTTGAGGAGCAGTTAAAAATCTCTGTGGGAGTGGTCTTGAGCATCTCTTGGGGTAGGGAATATTTGGCTGGTTTTCTGAAATGAGGCAGTGTTTGGAGAAAGAGAGAAGGGAGAGGGGGCTGGATTGAGGCTTCCCCTGAACACATAGTGTTTGATTTAACTTTCTTCATTTTATTTCTTACTTTTGGAAAGAAGTGCTACTAGTTTACAAACTACTTACTCTCTTTATGACATCCAGCTGGCTATTTTCTTTCTCTTCCAGACTGGCCAGGCTTTTTCTCTGCTCACCCTCCCACCACCTCTCAGAATTTCCATTTCTCTCAGTTCTTTGCTTTTTAGAATAACTGTGGAAGTGGGGAGACTATCTGTTTTCTGTGTTGCTAACAAAGGGCTGATTTTGCCTGCCAAACATAAAAGTATTTCAAAACTTAATCATATAATAAAATCACTTCATAGCAGGGCATGGTGATACACCCCTTTAATCCCAGCACTCAAGAGGCAGAGGCAGGTGGATCTTTATAAGATCAAGGCCATCCAGGATTATATAGCAAGCTCCAGGACAGCCAGAGCTAAAGAGATCTTATATCAGAAACCAAAAAGCAACCCCCCCAAAAAAAAAATCCTTAATGGATACATTTATCCATTTGCTCAGCTTTTGCCAAGCACAGCTAAAGAAAACTAAAGCTATTACACCATCCTCTTTCTTGCCTCTGGGGCAGAGATACCAGGAAGAACTTAGAGCCCTGTGTTTCTTTTAGCTGGGGGCTGATGACATCAAACGGGGGCTCCCAGAAATCTGTTGGTAAAGAAAGCTCAGCTTATTGCTCTTAATACTCAGAGCAGTGGGAACAGTCACTTCATAGCATCTTAATAGAACCTAGGGAGAAAAGTAAAAATAGCTGAGACAAAGAGCAGCAACCTGGGATGCTGAAGTCCAGATTACTGTGGAAATTGGTTAGGACTGGGTAGTAGAGAAAGATTTATAAAAACAGGAAACCTGAGATTTTGATTCAAAGGGAGAAGGAATCTTTGTTTGTAAGTTGTATTTTGTGTTTCTGAAGGATAGTGGGGTCTTTGAGAAACCTACTGGGTAAGAAAGATGATTACAACTTTCTAGTCCCTCATAGAATATTCCTGAGGTGTTGATGGAATCAGTAGGAAACAGTCATATTAATGAAGTAGCCACCCAGTGAGTGAGTATAAATGTTTCCTACTCCTCAAAACCCTGCACATGCCAAATAAGGAAATAAGTATTTGCCACTTACTCTGTGACACTCAAGAAAACAAACCACTGTATAGACCAGGACAGTCTGAAATTCATAAATTATCAAAATGTATATTTATAGTATGTTAAAGTAACATTTTGAAATTCAGGGAAAGAAAACAAAATATTAAATGCTAATAATAATAAAAGGGAGGCTGGGAGGAAGAGGCATACTCCTCACACATTATCTTAGTCTTTTGATGGAGGCTAGCAAGAAGTTTACAGCCAACTTTGCCCTTGTTGGGGACTGTACTGTAGCCTGACCCAAGAAACCTAGCATCTCAGACAGGTTAGAGTTTCTGTGAGATAGAAGCATGTGTGTTTATGTGAGGGAAATAGCCTCCTCTTCTGTTTAAGCGATCACCTTTCAGCAGTTAATTGTGATCAGCATAAAGACCTGGAACATTCAAACAAGATCTGAGTCAATTGATAGTTCTCACACATATGAAAATGTTTGATGATTCAGATTAGCTTAATTAAAGTCTAATTGTCCAAGAGAAAGTACAGTTCAACCCAGATAAAAGCAATGTATTGTAAGGGATCAAGAACCAGAAAGCTTTAGCATGCTAAGGATAGGCAGGGTTCAGGAGGCAACACTCAGATTACAGGGTCCATAACACACTCAGAAGACAGGAAGCTGCATGAGGAAATAGCTGCCATCACAGTAGCTCTTGACAGCATCAAAGCAAATGCCAGACACTGAAACCTTGACTGAGCCCCTGCTGCTGCTGCTACAGCTCAGGACCCTTCCAAAGCTGTTGGCCTCACAGCAACACCAAGGGAACCACACTGTTTGTCTTACACATTTCTGTAATTTGGATTATTTGGAGAAAGACAAGAAGAAAGCTTGCTTGTACTTCATTTTCATGCTTCACACACAACCCTATTTGTATGGCTGAATATGTAAGGATAAGAATTAAAGAAGGGGAGGTCACAAAGTTGAGAGTGAGTATGGAAGAACACATGAAGAGTTGAGGGAAGAGGAGGAAGGCATGAAAACTGTGCAATAGAGTACTTGTATATAAAATTTTCAAAAATAAAATACTACATTTTTCTTAAAGGACAAAGGAAGAAAAAAGGATTAATAAATGTTTAAATACTTAATGAAAACTGAAATTATCTCATCCTAGTATTTGAAGGATTTCTTTCTGCAGTATTCTTGCTGACAAGGGTGTCAAAGGTGTGTGCTAACAATACCACTCTCTAAAAATAATAACAATAATTTTGGAACATGGTGAAGATTAAACTTGTTGTTTTACAATACTGCATAGCTTAATGATTGACACAAATATGTTAAAGCTCTTTCTGAAAGGAAGCCACTAATATTTAGGTATAGAAGCAATGCAATATAATTTATTTGCCTATACATAAAAACTCTCAAAATGTATTTCATTGTAGAAAATACTGTTATAAATATCATTATCACATCCTACTGGATTACTGTAGTCAAATTTCAAATATAGCAATAAATTCACTTGTAATATATTATAAGAAGGAATAATATTTGTTTGGGGTATATTTCACTCACGATACAAATTAAACCTTAAGACAATTCTTGGAGAGAAGAGTGGTCCCATCATGGCTCTGATTCACTCCCCCGAATGCAGAAACAAAGCCAGCACCCCAACATAGTGTTCTGGGATCCCAATTTATTCTGGCTATGGCCCATAAGGGTCTTGATTCTCAGGAGCACCTAAGGCTCCCTAAATAATGAAACTTGCTACATCTCTCCTTTTTGCCTAACTAAGAACATTCTAAACTAAATATAAGACTATATACAATAGGAATCATTATAAGGTAATATCTGGGGGAGAGAAAGGAAAACATAAGCAAGGTCAAACTACAACTAACAAACAACAAATATAAGGTACATTCTACATGTCTAGAATATTGGTAAGTGACAAAGTACAGGGATTACTTCAAAGATGTTTATCTTGAATTATAAAAATCCAACACCTGAATGTTTTTGTTAAGAGATGAGATGGTAGTAACCTTAACTGTCTAGTCTTCCACCCTGTTGTAGTAAGTTTTTCCCGGCACCTGTTTTGGGTCGGGGAGGTTTGTGACCTGGTGCGCGTGGTGGCAGTTGGAACCTGGTTCGCAGGCGGCTTTTGTCCCCCCACATAAATGAATCACATGCTTATATCCTTTACACTGTTTGGCCCATGTCTTAAGCACATTACTAGCTAGCTCTTTCATCTTAATTCAAGCCATTTCTATTAATCTTGTTCAGGCAGGTTATGGCAGTCTCGATCCTTCATCCTACTAATCCAGATTAGATGGTGTACATACTGACAGCAGTCCAGGTAATGGTAGTTCCTTGCCCAACAGGCCATTGTCTGCCAAGGAAGATTAAACTCTTAGTGGAGTGTCCTTGATACCCAGCACCTTTTTGGGAAAAGGAACAGTGATGCCAGGACTTGTCGTGTCTCTCAAGGCTGAATTCTGAATAACAAAATGTTAAATGCCATATTCTCTAGGTCTATAAAGTGGTTGAAGACTACTGTCTATCTAGTATATTCTAGCATGTATCTGGGATACCCAAACAAAATGTCTCTTCCCTGGCAAACCTAACTAACAGTGATCTGCTATTCTTATCATCATAAAGACTGAAGCTTACATTGTAAAAATGGTCATTCTAAAAATGGGTATACAGTTTTTGAGTAATGACTTCAAGTTTGGCAATCATATAAACATTAAAAAAGTAAATGAATAGTGCAAAATGACAATAGTATCCTTAATATATATTATATAAAAAATATCTAAACAGAAGTATACAAAACATTATATGTATATATTATGACTAGCATAATTAAGCAGAGGGATAAATAATGAAAATGACAATAATATACTTGATTGAATTAATGTGCAAAATATTTTAATCAGATGTAGAAACATGCAAAATATGACAATTACAGATTCGATTTTGTATCAATGTACAAATTCCCTTAGACATATTAAACAATTTCAAATTTAAATTTCTATCAATACACAAATTATCTCAATCAAACATATAAAATAATTTTACATTTGTTTCAATACACATCTATACCAGTGCAAATTGTCTTTGGCTCATATTTAACTAATAAGTGTTTATAGGTGGATACAACACCTATGCCTATCCTATCCCCCTTTGTCTTCTTTAAAAGGGATCCTTGAGTCTATATTATTGTTCTACTTTTGTTGTGATATGGTCACAAGGTCCCCAAAAAGATTACCAGAGATGAGAACTCTCCAAAATGCAAAAGCAAAGTTTATTGAAAAGTTATGAGTTCGGGCAGGAAGAGATAGCTCAGAGGCTAAGAATAGTTATGAGCCACGTGACAAGGATCTTCCAGCACACAGATGTGACAGTGGCCAGAGGAGGTACAGCCTCTTTGGGAACTGTGTTTTTAAGGGCAAAAACACAAGGTTATTCATCAATTTTGGTCTTTTAATATGGATACAATTTTGATTAGCTAGTCTTTTGGGGGAATTTTTAGACTTCCTCAGTTATCTTAGCTGGCTGTTTGCCAAGCTCTTTATTTGGCTACCTCCTGGGTTGGGTCTTGGTCTTTGCAGGCTCAGGTCCTGAGACATTCCATGGATAATTAACTGTTATCAGTCCCTGAGCTATCTCTCCCGTTTGACCTTTGTTCTCAGGCTTGTCTCAAAACTGGGAGCTTCTCTGGTCTTTCACCTTCAATCCAAATTTAACTTATAACTACCCTATTAGAATGATATTTATCCATAACCCTCAGAGGACAAAACTTATTGGGAGAGGGGCGTAGTTTTCTATAAGGTTGCTTCCTGCTGACTTGTGGGATCCAGTTTGTGAAACCTTATTTTAAAGTCTTCTTTGAGATTTTCTACTAGATTATCTTGGTCTTTAAAGAAAACCCCAAGCTTAACTGAAGGAATGCTTGCAGTTTTTCTAGTCCCTGAGAGAACATTTATGTAGATAAAAATAGTGTCAGTGGGTGTAGAGGCCTTCTATACCCCAGAATGTTAAGCATGGTTGTGTGGTGATATTTTGTTTGTGTTCTAGCAAAAGCAGCTTACTTGGAGATCAGAAGGCAAAGCCAACCACTAGATAGTCATAGATGCTAGGTAATGGTTGCACACATCTTTAATCCCAGCACTTGGTATCTCATCCTTTGGATTCCAGTACCTGGGAGGCACATACACACATTTAATTCCAGCGCTGGGAAGCTTGAGCCTGGAAGTGATATGGCTGGGCAGAGAGAAGGCAGGAGGAGGTAGGAACTCAGTTCTTCAGGCCTGAGGATTCAGTAGTGGTTAAGAAGTCCCTCTAGTGTCTGGTTCCTTTGTCTATCTGATCTTTCATTTACCCTGGTACCTGGCTCTGGGTTTTTTGTTAAGACCAATTATAATTTTTGCCACATGTCTGAGAAGTAAGTTTTTGTTGTTAATTCCATTTATCATTATTCTCCAAATAAGCACAGCCATGAAGACATACTTAACTTTGAGAAGGCTTTTTTTCACTAAATAAGTTACCTGTGTTTTGGATTTTTTTTGGGGGGGAGTGAGGGGTGTTTTTTTTTTTTTATTTTATTGACTGCAGTTTGCTTCTCCTGCATAGTTTTGAAGAAGAACTTAGGTTCAATTTAGCTCTGTTCTTTGAACCCCTCCCATAAGAACTATAGACAACATGCAAATGAACTTTCATTTCTCTCAGGGAATCACAGCGCATCTAAGCAAGGGTCGTTCAAAAGTGCTTAACCATTTCTTTCAGTGTTTTGTTCTTGATTCTACAATCAATAAATCCAGCCCAAACTTCTCATCCTCCCCAGAATTGTGAAAGAAACTCAGCTAAAAGGAACCTTTCAAATACAGCTCTTCTGTTTGTTCACCATGCTGGAGACTTTATAGGTTTCTTTAAGTGTAATATGCACACAATGAAACAAAGTAAAACAACCCCAAAACAGGGTGTAATATCAACAGAGAGGCCAGAGAAACCTTTGATTTCATGACTATTATGTCGATCAGAACATGCTGTCAAAAGTTGCTTTGGAAAATAAACAAGAGCTTAATTGTGCTGGCCAAATCAGCACAACAACCTTCAATTTGTTGTGTTACTTAGACAAAGTCCCACATGTAGGAACTTCCTGGGTGGAGAGTGCCCCCTCCCTTAACCACTGAAGTTACTTTTGTGGCCCATAGCAGGACCACATCCAAGTCACATAGAGAATTTCAGCCCTTGAGAAGATGGGGGAGCTGACCTTGCTAGGCTTTCTCTTTTAGAAAACTTCTGATTGCATCACATTAGAGATTGAGACCACATCCAAACTCCTTTAAAAAGTACATGTCTTTGGCAAAGTACCTGTGATATGGTTGACAAGAATGGGTTATATTGATTGAGAATTCTCAGGATAAGGGGGATTCATTGAGGCTTGGCTTTACAGAATAGCAAAGATCACTAGATTTTAATTTTTTAAAATTTATTTTATGTGTTTTTTACAGCAAGTATATCAAACTCAAATGATCTCAAGGTTATTGAACAATATTCACAATATCCATTCCAGCCTTCAGGGTATATAGGTGTTAATTTTATTTTTGGATAAAAAAGCTCCCATGTTTAACAATTCTCCTTTCCAAACCACTTTCTATAAGTATGTAGACCTCATGCCTTCTATAACTTGGATTGTAGAAGATGCCACAAATAGAGTGAAAGAGAAGAGATTCAGATGTCAAAGGATTTAAGGCCTTGATAGCAATGATAAATCACTGTACCAGTTAAAGTGAACACACCAAGAATGTAGACTAGGATGCACCAATGTTTCTGTAAGAATGTGTATGTTTGAGGCTTGAGATGGCTTTAAAGTTTTAAAAAGCCAGTAAAAACAACAATGTTGAGGTTGATTTCAGTGTTAATATTCATTTTTCACTGGTATGAGCTAATCCCAGAACCTCATAAATGCTAGGCAAGCGCTCAAACAGTAAGCCACATTTCCAGCCATCCCTTTCTTCTTAAAAAGAATGCTGTGGAAGTCAAAAAATGTGGCATTGCATTTAGAACACTCATTTCTTTTAGAGAGAGAAAAAGAGAACAAATTCTTCAGAACTTTCAAAAACTTAAATTATACATGTCTACATTTTCTTATTAATATAATCTTCATTTTTCATGTCTACATCTTGCTTATTAATATAATCTGCATTGTACATTTCTACATCCTGCTGATTTACACAAACATCATTATACCATTTTTCATCTTTTTGCTTAATATCATAAAGGATGGATTCCATGCTTGTGCCAAACTCTATAACATTATAATGGTTTCCTTTATATTTACAAATGAAGCCAGCAGTATTCATAGCTACCAAAGAACCTCCACAATCAAATATTGGAGATCCAGAAGAACCACAATAAAAAGTATTATAAGTATTAGAGCTGTCAATACTGTTTTGAAAACTTCTCTGAGTATACATATGGAGGTACTTTAAATAATGGCTATGACCTGCTGTTTCAGTTCTACAAACACCTTGCTGTATTTTCTCTTTTGGTTTACCTTGAAGAATCACTGTACAACTCTCAACAACTTTTTCTCCATTTGGGTAGCCAATCAGATATGTCAACTTGCTGGAAAGTTTCATAGCTATTCCATTATTATAAAGTCCTGCAGGAACTTGCTGTCCATTTTCTTTCAGTTTCAAGACAGCATAGTCAAGAGTGACATCAGATATGAGAAACAAAGGTTCAATGTAAAACCAACTGTTGAATATTGAGCCTGACGCTTTATAAACTTCCTCATCAAATGTCACCCTTACACATTGGCTAATTAGGTCTGTACACTCAAGGGGCTCTCTTCCTTCTCCCACAATATCATTTAATACATGCCGACAAGTGAAAATGTACTGCCCTCTAAAAACAAAGCAAGTGGCCCTACCCCTGTTTCCATTATTGTCCCAAACTATGAGCCCAATGGAATCAATGAATGGGGAAAGAAGTTTGAAGACTTTAGCTGAAATAGAGCCTGGTGTCATTTCTGTGAACTTCTCCTTATGGACATCAAAAAGACTTTTTTTACTCTTTTCACTCTTTTTGATATATGCTCTCAATTTCTCACGTTCTCCTGTCAATGTAGGGTATGAATACACAATGTAATCTTTTAAATCACTGAAGCTTTTGCACTCTAACTCAGATGTATGAGCTGCTGCTGCAGCCCAAGGGCTCCTCTTTCTCTCAACATCAATCTGAAAGAGCTTACCCTGTAACACATCAACTGGCTGGGTGTTTGCTATGATGGTGTCATTGTTAATGAGTTTCCAGTGGTCACTCTCCACAAAGGAATGAAACCTGCCATCCTTCCTCAGAGTGTCCTTAATGGATTCTCCTCTGAAGCCATACACACAAAGTTTGGTACCCTCCTCATGAAGTTCCCTGCACCTCAGAATCCTTTGTTCCCTATTCCCAACTGCATGAATGTAAAATACAACACACCCAGCCAATGACTGGTCAAAGCAGCCATTATTTTCTTTCTCCTTACTTTCAGTTTTGGAAAATGTGATGACCATATGGCTGTCTTCTGGAAAGCAATGAAGGGGCATGCCAAGGTTTATGTACCCTTCTATGCCCTCTTTGCCACACACTAGCATTTCTTTCCCTGGTTGTCTTTCTCTCTCTCTTTTGACAGGTTCAAAGTTGTTCAGTACCTCATATAAGCTAACTTTCTCCTCATAGATGGGAATGGGCATATATTTCTCAGGGTTTACCCCAAAGGTAATGTAGATTTGTTTACTTGGGAGAGTGGTTTGGTTTGGTCGAGCTTTCTTAATGGAATATAGTCTTTGATCCTGGGTGTTGAGTATCTCATTTGGTCTTTTTTGCGATCCCATTTGTGTTGGCAAATTTGTGTGGTCATTCTGCTCTTCTTGAAGGACCTAAAAGGAAATGATAGATACTTTAAGATTTGGATTACAACTCTAATCTTTACTTTACCTAGTTAGTATCTAATTCAAAGACTCAGCAAACACATTTAAATTAGGATTTAACCCAAATTCAAAATACAAAAGCATTCCCCCAGATGACATCTACCTATTGTACATGGCTCCATTCCTAACCAAATGAGCATAAACAAAAAAACCAGTTCTTTCCCAGATGTTTAACTATTTACCAGCTTCCATGAAACCTGTTTCATGTATTTTATTTTGTTTTCATAAATACTGTTTTTAAAGTTTCCAAAAATATGAAATGATCATATCTAAGCTTGAATTTGTTCACTTTTGTTATTGTTGTTATTATAAGAGATTTTATTTGTACTTTTAATCAGGAGTGTAGGTATATGTAGCTAGTGGGCTTGTGTATGCTTATTGAGTGCACTGAAAAGTCAGAAGAGGACATCATATACCATGGAGCTAGGGATCCAGACAGTTCTAGCCTCATGGGGTCATTGCTGGTCAATGAGCTCTAGTTTTCTTAAGAATGGTACATTCATTTTAAAAGCAAGCAGTGTTTTGAGCCGCCCATGGTAGTTTTCTGACACCAGATTTCACTTTGTAGCTAAGACCTCTCTGGAATAAAAGATCTAGCCCTGTCAAAGGGCAGAGTCACGATTTTCATGCCTCTTCTTCCCTCTCTGCTGGGAGTCTAGTGTTGCCTCACCAAGCCCACCTTTAATAATTTTATTTAAAAAATTAGCAGGGATATGTTAGTGTGATTTAATTCTTATTTCCCCTTTTTATTATCTATTTGTATGCATCTGTAGAATTTGAGTGTGTATGTGTATGGATATTCACATGTGTGTGGGCACGTTTGCACAATATATGGAGGCAAGTAGATAAAGTTAGGTGTTTACTTTGGTCACTCAACACTTTAGATATTGTGTCAGTGTCTATTCAAAGTAGAACTTTCTGATTAAGACAATGCTAGTCAGCATGTTCCAGGGTTCCTCTGCCCTTCATGTACTATTTTTACAGATGGGATACCATGCCCATACAACCTTTATATGGGTCTTGGGGATCCAACTCTGTCCTTCACCCTTCTGTGACCTGTGCTTTACATACTGGGCCATATCTCCAGGTGCTAATTTATAATTTATTTCTTAGCCAGCAGTGAAAGCAAAACAACTCAATCATTACATAATTTAATTACTTACTCATAAAAATATCAATATAATGCTTCACCTGCCAATAACTGATCTGTGAAGAACTCAGTGTATTTCCCTTATTACATAAGTCCACAAATACTATAAATGGCCTCTCTTTCTTTATGATGCAGAAATTAAGGATCAGAAATATCTTCTGAGGTTTTTCTAATGTCACATAGTAAGCAATTTGAATTTCAAATATTATTTCTAATTTTTCTCCTGTTAGACTACTCATGTTATTTGTAATTTTTTCACCTAATCTTCCATTTGTGTAGGGTACTATTTTAAGATTCAGGGAAGATGAAGTTGATACTGTAAAAAGTTGAAACAGTAAAAGTAAACAAAAAAGCCTGTCTTCCATTGTTCCTACATCATATTTACCTTTACAAAGTTCATATTCTCCAGTATACTCCCTGCTAATGACAGGAATTGTAGTAAAGATTAAACCTGACATCATTTGTCATAACATTCTCATTTAAATATAAAAAAAGAATGTAAGGTAGTATATATTTCATACAGTCATGTATAGACCATCCCAGAAAGCACATCTTCAGTTTCCAGGTTTTGTGGGCAAATGGAGACTCGTAGACTCTTCCTTTTTTTTTTTTTTTTGGTTTGTGTTGCACATTTGAGACATGTAACCCAGGCTGGCCTGAGGGCCTGAGACTTGCAATCCTCTGCATCTGCCTTTAGAGTGCTGGATTACAGGGGAAGGGGAGGGGGGCACTTTGCCTACTTGACATTTTTGGATGGGAAAGACGAGTCCTATATATTCTCTCACAGATAGGACAGATGAACAAAACAGACATGAAAACAATCCCTCATAGATTCTCTAGCTGTTTGAATCTTGGATCTTTCTAGAACTTGGACAAGAGGAAACAAGTTGATGGGCTGACAGTTTCTAACTCTATCACATCATGAAGTCTGTCAACCTGAGGAGAGAAACACAGTCTACCGTATCAGCAGAGCCTGCAGAGCAGAAGTTCTGACTTCAGGTGAGCAACCCTGTCCAGTTTCTACTGACCCCTGGAAAACCCTTCTTTTCTGTATTGCCATAAAGAAATTGGAGGTGTAATTCCCTTCCCCACCTAAGGAGGTAAGGTTAGGAATAGAGAAAGAGAAAACCATGTTTATAAATTAAAAAGCCCTATGCAAATGGAGTTTGCTGGGATTCAAAGATTAGCCACTCAGGAGAATTTTTTACTTTCTTAAATATCATTAACTTTGTTATTTTTGCAGTTTAATTTAAACTATTGGATATGGCCTTGTAAAAATTTTTGTTTCAGGGATTGAAGAGACAGCTCAATGGTTAATAGTTCTAGAGAACCCAAGTATTGTTGTCAGCACCCACTTATCAGCTCAAGACTGTAACTCCACATCTAGGGGCATAGATGACATCTTCCAGCCTCTGCAACCATACACGATTCAGTGTATGGAAGATTCCCAATACCAATGAGGCCATGTCTTAGCAGGAAGGTTATGTGGCTTAGGTTCTCGGATGATATAGTCTACTATGGAGACATCTCAAAAATCCACACATATCACAGACATACCTGAGACAATCTGTACTTGGTTTTCATGTTTTTCTTTAAATCAGGGTGGACCTTCTGTGAACTGTGATTGTTATAGCTCATGATGGCTTGGAGATGAAACAAATTGTTCAACTGAAACAGTAAAATCACAAAGTTAATGTTACAGTAGTATCTTCACAGCCAACCCAGGAAAAATGCTGCAAATCGCAAGTCATATCTTTCCTGTCCAGCTTTGTAGCATTAGATAGTTTATCTACCAAGCACAATGGGTCAAATAGTAAAAGCAAAGCATTATAAATCAGGAATTATACAAAAAGATCAAAATCTTAACAGAAATTATCTTGAATGGCTGACAAACAGAACTGTCATGGAAAACAGGTCCCACGTAGTTATTTTTTTTTTTCATACAGAATATTTTAGCAAAGACAGCCAAGTGTCCAAGTCTATGTCTTGAAACAGAGAGGACATAAAAATGTTGATAAAATATTGCATAAAGAAATTTGCAGTTCAGAAATCAAAATTGTGTTTTACTAAAAGAGATGTTAAATCTGATCTTTGTATATTATGACTTGTGCCATGATTTCAGGGATGACCATTTGATTTTGGACGACAAGCTGGTGTGTTCTCCCATGGGAAAGGCTCTTTTTCTCTACACTCAGTATTCCATGAATTCCAACAATCATACGTGTGTGTGTGTGTGTGTGTGTGTGTGTGTGTGTGTGTGTGAATGTGTGTGTGTGATGGCGGTTGGAATAAGGAAAAGGAAGGATAAATGATGTAATTATATTACAATCTAAAAACATAATAAGTTTTGATAGAACTCTGATCTTTGTTGAGGATGGAGGTGAAAAGAATAACAAATTCTAGGAAAATAAAGGAAAAACTGAGTAGCACCCTAAAAATAAATAAAATTTAGGAAGAGTTATCAAACAAATACTAAAAAAAATGCATGAAAGTGATAGTTAGGAGCCCTAGCAAATGCCTTGGTTTTCTTTTTCTTTTTCTTTGTTTATATTTTGTTTGTTTTCTTACACAGCTTCTCTATGTAGGATTTCCTGGATCTTACTCTGTAGACCATGCTGGTCTCCAACTCAGAGATCTATATGCCTTTGCCTCTCAAGTGCTAGGATTAAAGACACACACTGCTTGCTCTAAAAAAATTTTTCCTCCAAGTATTTTTTCTTTGTTGTCTCTTTCCAAAATAAGGAACAATTGAAATAAAACATTGGATATGTTCTTTCACTTGCCAACCTGGAGGACGTTTCATAGCACACCTACCCACCCCATTACTTCTCAATTGTGATGGAAGAATGATGTCCCAGGCCCTCTGGTAGCTCCAGAAAGAAACATCCCACTGTGTGGTCAGTTTGATAGCACACAAGGCCAGTCAGAGTATCAGGCTCCCAAGAGCTATGCCTGCCTCTGTGTACTTGTTTTACTGAAGGACAAAACCAACGAAACAAACCTGAGAAGAAGAGACACAACAGCATTGCTGGATACTTGTAGATCTGGGGGAGGCAAAATCTAAAAGCTTTCCAACAACTGATTATATAACCACAAGGATTCCTTAAATGATATCTTCACCAGTGGAAAACAAAAAATGTTCAACCATACCAGAAGCAAAATGACTAATGCAACATCTACTTCTTTGCTTATGGGACTGAGAGTGGTCACAGAGAAGGCTGAAGTGATGTGTCTACAGCACACACAAGTACTGTGGATGTTGACTTCCTCTGGCCTGGAGGAGGGTCTCCCAGAAACCTGTTGCTGAAGCAAAGCTGGGATTCCTGCTCCTGGGGTAATGAGAGGAGCCACTACACATGGTCTGAACAGTACTGAGAGAGGAACACAGTTAGTTTGTGACGGAGTGTAGCATTGTAGGACTTTGAGGTCCAGTTTAACTCTGGCTTAATGTGAGGGATTGGTGAACACAGGCCCTACTTAAGGACTGGTTATTGCCGTGGCCTGATATGTGATGACCGATGGCTTCACATTAGGAAGTTAGCATACCTAAAACAAAATTGACTTTTCTCACTTACATCTTGTATACTTATTCTAGACAGAGACCAAATCAAGAAAATGTACTTGCAAATATTTGCTGCACATAACATTCAGATCTTGAGAAGTTAATTTTAAGGGTTTTTCTTAAATTGAGCCACCCACTTTACAGACGCCAGGTTTTAACATCAGGATATGCTCTCCCTTGGGCCCTGGTGTTCTTTTCTTCCCTAAGAACAGCAGATAGCACAAAGTTTTGTGTGCCTTCTTCAGGAACCACAGTGGGCAAGTACACTTGTTTGTCTCCCTGATACCCACCGAAATGAGCTATTTCTGCATTATTCCACTGCAAATACATCCTCTCAAGATTCAGTCAGCCCTCAATCTAAGAGTAACTCACCTAAGGAAAGAAATCTCCCCAAACTTCACAGTTCCTGGTCTTTCCTTCCGACTTGGACCTCAAAGATCTGTCCCTGTAGCAGGTCAGAATGAGAATGCCAGAAAATGGCAGGATGAGAAGGCCCTTTCTTCATTACACAGCTCTCATTGGCTGCTTTATGTCACCTGACAATGTCTGAGCCATTTTGTGGTTGTATAGAACAAGCCATTCCTCTGCAGCTTCCTGTTTATTCATAAGTACTTGAACCCTCCTACATCACCATCCCATGGGTAGAGGAACAAATGCAGATCTGACCTGCAAGCTAAGGCAAAGAGCCAGGGTGTAAGGGTTCCTGCCTCAGCTCCACTAGGCACACAAGTTGCCACAGGCAGGAACTTGATCCATAGGTATCCTGAAGCCCTGGATAGAGAGTCCATGCAATGTTCCACAAGGACAATGCTGTAGTGATGCTAATCACTGTGGTCAAGTAGATGAGTCCTAGGAAGGACAGTGAGTCATTTCCTGTAAATGGCTTGCAAAGGCTTTGAGAATCAAGAAGAAGCTACAGGTGCATTCTGAACAAATTCACTTTCAGAAATCTGTTCCTCAAAGGAACCTAGGTGCCTATTGATTTTTATAATTCCAATGATGAACATGGTACCCACTCTAGAAACATAGATCTCTAAGATGCTGTTAAGCATTTGTCATGTGTTGGTTTTAACAGAGAAATGATATAAATATAAAAATAAATCACTGTATAAAAAAGAATTTGGTATGAAAAAAATGGAGATCCAAACACATGTAGTTATTCTGAGTAGAAATCAGCCCCAACCTGCAGGACTTCAACAGGGGTTCACTAACCTGTGGGAGGAATGAAAGGACAGACAAAGGATTCTGATCAGGCTGCGAAATTTTATTTTCACACACAAGCTCATATACTTCTTAAATAGGGAAATGCTATTATGGAAATGGTTAATGGGCAAGGTGCCAAGGCGCTGGGGCCAGGTGGCAGAATGTTGTGCAGTGTGAGAAGGTTAGCAGTCATGGTACACTGCAAGGTTGCCTAGCAACTTAACCACTATGTGTTCTAACTGACTACTAGATGTCCTAAATAAATTACCTAAAAGAAAGGGGTTGAGGGTAGGGCTATTGTGTTATTGAAGGAGAATGAGATTTTCCTGAAAAGACTATTATAAGAATGGAGAGGGGCTGGAGAGATGGCTCAGCGGTTAAGAGCGCCGTCTGCTCTTCCAGAGGACCCGGGTTCGATTCCCAGCACCCACATGGCAGCTAACAACTGTCTGTAGTTCCAGTTCCAGGCAAACACCAAGGCAAATAAATAAATAAATAATAAATAAAGTTTTTAAAAAAAAAAAAAAAGAATGGAGAAATATTTTCTGTTAGTCTTAAGAATGGAGAAACATTTTATGCCTTGGTTCCCAGCATCTCCTCCCTTTTAATTACTTTAAGCAAGTCATTAATCAGCAAGGGGCAAATTACTTTCTGTGATGAAGCAGGGTTGATCCATGAAGGGAGGATAGAGATCCAGACCCTTCCTAGGGATGTCCTCATTAAGGCTAAGGTAGCTCCAAATTTGGTTGGGTTTCTCAGAGTCTATCTGAGGAGGATATGTTTTTTAGAATGAAAGGAAATTTTTCACATCAACCTTTATGCAGTCTGGTATACCCTTCAAAGGTCCCAGAAATTTTAGAGATGATTGGACTCATCTCACCTTCTGCAGTCTTGGCTGCACCCCCAGGCATTTTTGCTGTTCAATTTTCCCATGCACAGATGCATTGCATTCTGGGCAAGGGGGCCTGAGTCATGAGGGGCCTCAATAGTGGAGGGTTCTTCTTGTCTTTTATCAATTAAGTCAAGCCTGTGATAATATACTTGAATAGGCTTTGACTGAAGAGAGGTGATCTGGAAACTGCCCATGGGCCAAAGGCAACTACTAGGAGCAGACCCACAAGGGGCCCAAGAAAAGAGAGTAAGAGGAGGGTTAGCCAGGGGGAGGCGGAAAACCAATTCTGAAACCAGCCCATTTCTGATTCTCTTTCCTTTTTTCTCTTTTCTAGCCCTTCCCAGACTTTAGCCATGCTCTTTCTGATTACCCCTAAATGATCTGTATAGAAGCAGCATTCTTCCTTGAGTGCTGCACAGAGTCCTCCTTGCTGTAAAAACAGGAGATGGAGCCCTCTTTGATTCTGCAGTGCTATTTCTGACAGGGAAGCCAGGGAGCTTTCTAGGGCAAAAACTCCTTTTTCTAGTTGGGCGATAGCCTCATCAATGGAACTGTGGAGTATTGAATAATGGTTGTTAGAGATAACTAAAGAGTCGACTCCGGTGCCTGCTCCTGTGACACCAAGTCCCAATAGTACAGCAAGTGTTATGGTGGTGACTGGTTCCCTTCTAAAGCAGGCAGTATAGGGGGCTGTAGCAGAGTGGGCTTCCCATAAACCCACAAACTGGTTTTGAGTATAATAGGTAAGGCAAGGGACAACTTGAACCAAAATACAAGATAAGGACTTTTGAGGGTTTTTCAGGGCTAGAGAAATACAGGGCGTAAGGCCATCATAGCAGACCCACCAGGTATCATTATGAGGAAGAATATATCCTTCTGTTTGGTTAATGGTTTTTGAAATATTGCACAGGTTAGTGTAGGAGGATGGAATGGAGGTGCCTTCTGGAATTACGCAGAGGACCAAGCCTGTAACCTATGAAAGAGTATGTTTATGGAGGGGTTGTTGCTGCCATCGGCAGTGTAAGGGGTCTGTAATAACAGCAAAATCAATGTTCACAGCAATGCCCTCATAAAAAAGGGTTGAGGAATGATAGCAAAGCCAGCATGAGGAAACTAAATCAGGGTGTGAGGCATTAAGTCTGGTAAAGGTACACTCTGCCAAACTAAAACTTAGATCCTTAGTATTTAAAGGGGAAAATATGGGCTTAGGAGAGAGGGTAAGGTGGGATCTAGTGGGTAGTGGCCACTGGTAATAAGGGCTGCACAGGTTTTAGTTGTTCCTGAACATTGTTAAGAATGGGGTTGGGTCCTACAGGAACTGGGCGATCATAATTGACAGGTGTTTTGGAAAGTTTAATGGTAAAAATCAAGCCTGTATCTGTTCCCGCCTGATAGAGCCAAATTTCCCATGAGAAGCCTTGCTGCCATCTAGAGACCCATTTACCAGAGTCTATATATTGAATCTTGAGAGGAATGCACAATCCCTTTGTGTGGGAGTCCTCAGTCTTACAACTGGTACCCATATTGAGTGATCCCTCTGAGTGGGTATAATTAGGTGAGGCCCGGATATAATCCCAGGAGGACGAGGCATGGGTTTCCAGTAAGTGCTGCCCGAGGTCTCCCAAGACCAGGATTTACAGTACAGGTCAGACCTCCCTCGACATATATGCATGTCCTCTTGTCTTCTAGAGCAAGCATAGAAAGGGGTGTTACATAAGAGGGATCTTCTAACCTGATTGTCAAAACCTGCCTTAGAGGACCTTTTGACTGTAATTAGCAAGGTACTGCTAGGGATCTGCTTAGGAATGTTGGCTTCTGGGGCCACCAGCTGTGGCAGTAAGAGATGCTCAACTCCCCAGGAGGCCTCTGATCCTAGGGCTATCTGACTGAGGTCTGGATAAAGGTCTGGCCACCATGGCTGATGGGAGACCTTAGAGATGCTCCAAACATCTCCTTGTCCTGTGAGAACCTGCCATGTATGATTGAAGGGTTGGTTGGTGTGGGTTAAAGGGTTGCTGAATCTTTGACATCCTGGCCAAGAGTGGTCTCAGGAGGGGCAGGATCACTGTTGTTTGGAATAGCAGCATCTGTTGGAAAAGAGGAATCATCTTCAGGGGGAGCTGCTTTGCCCCTGAGTACCGGTGAACAATTTATTTGCCTGACCAATCATTCTGGTAGTCATCTTGGGGCAGATTGTGCTTGATCCAGGACACAGGCTGAGCCTCGTGCCCAGATGAGCATGGGATCTGGGCCTTTCTATGCCCCAGTGAGGGGATCAAGCCACATGGCTAATGGGTGACTGGTGCCTGATGAGGGATGCCAGTGTCTATCTGCGGCCCAATGGACCATTAGCATCCAATGTAAGGAAACTGAGAACAAATAGGGCATGACTCAAATGGTCTCAAGGAGAAACAAAAAGGGAGAGCAGAGGATTTGAGGCCAGTAAAGCATGTTTTCAGGGTTTGATGGGCTCTTTCTATAATACCCTGACCCTGAGGGTTATATGGAATAACAGTAACATGGCAAATCTGAAGAGCTTCACAAAACTGCTTGAATTTGGAGCTGGTATAAGCAGGGTCCTTGTCTGTCTTTAGTTTGGCAGGCTTTCCTAGCACCTAGAAGGCTGAGACGAGGTGGGAGATAACATCTCTGGTGGCTTCTCCTGAGTTCGGGGGAGGCAAAAATAAATCCACTAAAAGTATGTTTAGTGACATGGATGTACTTCTGCCTTCCAAACTCTGGGAAGTGAGTAACATCCATTTGCCATATCTGATTAGGAAAGATGACACATGGGTTTACTCTGAGGTGCTGTACAGTGTGTAGAATCATACAAGAAGGGCATTCTTTTACTACCTCATGGGCCTGCTGTCGAGTTATTTTGCAAAGTAGGCAAAGGGTCTGGCCATTTAAGTGGTGTAGTTTATGGACCTCTGTGGCTTTCTGTATGGACCCAATCAATACAGGAAATACGGAGCAGGTGGCAGCAACTGCCTGGGCATTCCCTTCCACAAGTGGGCCTGGAAAGTCAGTATGGGTTTTAATATGGCCCAGAAAAAAAGGCTTCTGACAAGTCATAATTAACTGCTGAATCTGGGCAAACAGAGGGGCTGTGTTTGAGATGAATTTTTATGGCAGGGGAATTTCTAATACAGGAATGGAATGAGCAATGTAGGCACTATCTGTGTAAATGTCAATGGGCTTATCAGGAAATGCTGTAAAAACTTGGAAAATGACAAACAACTCAACAAGTTGGGCTGATCAGTAAGGAGCCTCAAAGGTTGTGGGGTGGCCTTTGGCTACAATGGCAGCTTTGCCATTGGCTGACCTGTCTGTAAAAATCATGAGGGCTTGGGGAATAGGTATCTTGCTGGTAACCTGAGGAAAAATAAATGAATGAAGTTGGGCAAATTGCAGAATAGGATCATTGGGGAGGTGATTGTCCAGCATTCCCAGGAATCCTGATAAGGCCACTCCCCATTCATCCCAGGTTTGTAACAAGAACTGAGTTTGTTCTCTTGTATTAGGAACCAAAATGGTGTCAGGGTTGTTGCCAAAATACTGACGAGATGTTAAGTAAATCTTAATAATGAGGGAGGCAACCTGGGTGGGATAAACAGCAATCACCTTGGTAGAGGATGTGGGAAGATGTACCCAGAGTAAGGGATGACCCTTTGTTTTAGGACATGTGGATTTCTGTCAAAAAAAACCTCCAGCGGGTGTATGAGGGGTGGCTAGAACAACAAAAACCAGGCAGAGGGGATAGGGATATGAAATCTGAGAAACGGATTGTTGGCCAGTGGCTTCAGCCACCTGGGCCAAGGGGCTCTGGGCAGTAGGAGTGAGGGTCCCCTTTCAAAAACCGCATTAAGAAGCAAAAGCACATTAGTAGGTAATTTTAAATAGGGTCTGAGCTGTTGAATGTCCTCAAGTAGCTTTTGAAAGTCATTGAGTATGTGGAGATGGTCTGAGCACAACTGAATGCGAGGAATCAGGACCTGGTCTTGATGCAATTCCAAACCCAAATAACTATAAGGATCTTGCAGTTGGACCTAATCTGGGGCAATTTAAAGGCCCAAGTCAGTAAGGGCTTTGGTGAGGTCCAAAAAGCAGCCCTTGAGGCCCATGGTAAAATGTGTGGCCAGCAACAAGTCAAGTGTGAAATATAAACCTGTGGCCAATGGCTCTGAATGGGGTCCACTGTCTGAGTCACAAACTTATGACAGAGGGTGGGACTACTGGCCATTTCTTGGGGCAAAACTCTCCACTGGTATCTCTGCATGGGCCCTTGAAAATTAATGCAGGGAAGGCTAAAACAAATAGGCTCTGTCCTCAGGATGCAGGAGAATAGTAAAAAAGGAATTTTCAAAATCAATAACCATTTTACAATAACCCTGCAGAAATAGTCATTTGCATGACTTCTTTTTTATAACAAAAATGGGAGTATTCCATTGAGAACTGGAAGGTTCGATGTGACTAGCCTCAAGTTGACCCTATACAAGCATGGAGGTGGCCTCTAGCTTTTTCCAGAGGAGAGGCCACTGATCCACTCAAACAGGAGTCTGGGGTTCCCAGGTAATCTTGTGTGCATGGAGTATAGGGGGATCAGCAGCCAATGTTAAAACCCGAGTATCCAAGCCCATGCCTATCTGTTTTCTGTAAGGCCTGGATGGTTTGAGTATTCCCTGTCCTAATTTTCCAAGTCCGGTGCCAGGAATGAAATCCATGCACAACATCTGTTGTGTTACTATGCAGTTTTGGCTGCAGAGGATAACATCCATTTGGCCAAGAATGTCACAGCCCTGCAGTTCACAGGGAGGACAGGTACCACAAAGGGGGTTACTGTGCCTTTGTTTCCTTCTTTGTCCTCCCAGTGGAGGGTTCTAGCACTGACTTGTGGGTTGTTGGATTGTCCTATACCTCGGGGGTCTGTAAGGGATGGTATTAGAGGCCAACTAGAAGGTCAGTGTGCCTAGGAAATGACTGTTGCATCAGCTCCAGCATCCCAAATCCCCTGGAATGTTTTCCTTCTGTAACAAGAGTTATAGGCAGCTTGCTGGGAGGTGGTACATTCTGCTCCTCCAAAGCTGGGCCACAAAAAGGAGGAAGCTCATATGGTGGAGGTCGAATGAATGGAGGGAGTTGTTTCTTATCGACAGGGCAAGATTTATTTATTTATTATATTCTGCATATATAATTCTGCATATATTCTGCATATATATATATTCATTATATATGCAGAATATAATAAATAAATAAATCTTTTAAAAACAGTTTAAATAAAAATAAATAAATAAGTAAAAAGAATAGCTCATTCAAAGGCTTTTTTAAGGTTCACTGTATAGAAGTTGAGCATTTTAAAAATTGAGAATTTTTATAATTTAAAAAGCAAGTGAGGAACAGAATATTCATTATTGTCTCAAATGCTATTTTTCACTGGAGATTGGTCTTAAGACTTTGCATATGCCAGCTAAGTGTTCTATCACTAAATCACATCCTCATCCCACTTTTAATTTCTGATTTAAGGATAGAGCTTCAAGGTTGTCCTTTAACATTCTCAAGAGCCTAGGTTGGCTTGGAACTGTGATTCTCCATCATTAGCTTCCTGAGTAGTTATTACCAACTTGTGCTGCTGGGCTCATCTGCCAATTTCTGTATTCTTTTCATATACCCTGGGATAGTCTGATAAATCAGAAATGAAGTCTTGTTGTTAGTTTTCTACTTATTGTGATTATCTTTTGTGTCTCCAGTCAGCAAATTAACTTTTCAGCTGTTTTTCTATTAAATATTGCAAAGAACAGTACACACAGACTAGCCAAAGTCAATAAAGGCATGAAGACTATATTGACATTCATAAAAGTCATATATATGAAAGCAAGAACAGTGCCATATTTCTTTTTTTTTATTTATAAAATAAAGTCTTTTTTTTTTTAAATCAATGTATCCCCTTGCTCTCCCTCTTTTCCTCCTCCCAATTCCTCCTGGTCAGCCTTCAGCCTCCCTCCTCCCCATTCCCTCATCCTCTCCCCCCAAAAGGGTAAGAAGTCCCAGGGTAGATCAGCTCAGCAGCCAGTCCTGGCAGGTCTGATTTTCTCATCATAAGGCCAGGAGTGGGTTAGATGTTCCTCTGGAGGGAATGGGCTCCAAAGTGCCAGTCCACCCACAGAAACACAGTCTGATTCCTCTCCTTGAGGCTCCATATACTTCCCATGTCAGTGGATAGTTGCCTATCCTTGGAGGTCCTAGATCCTTCTCCAGATGGTTCCCAGGTGGCTGTTCTTAATTCATTGAGCTCCCCAGAGCTCCAGTCAGCCATCACTGTGGGAATTTTCCTAAGAGAGACATCCAGGGATTCCCCTGGGAAGAGAAGATCTCCCTAGCTAACTGGGAGCAAGGCTGGATTTCTACACTGGAGAAGATGAACCCACTGCAGGAGGAAGTTCTATATTGAAGTACACATTGCAAACGCTGACTGAAACCTTCTCTGAGTAGAAGCATGGCAAGTGGAAACATGGATCTCTCTGCTTGTCTTGCTGATGGGCTGAGGGTCACCCAAACCTTGATACACCATAACTGAAGGAAATGGGCAATAGGAACTCAACAGGCAATTGAGGGAGAGGGATCTCAGCTCTTGTACAGAAGCTGGAATAATCCTTGGTTCTTTCCTGGCTGGATGCCAGAAATGCCAGGAGAGAACCATGGTTACTGCTTTGGATTCTTGTTACTTTTCTGCCTCATTTACATAGCCTTAAATGCAAGCCTTACTGGCTGGAAGCTACACTGAGGTCCTGACTGAATGAATAGGTGTATGGACACCTTGTTGGTAGGCTAACTGGGCTGGATGGCCTCTTTGCTTCACCCCAATTTCTGTTATAAGTCTTGCAACCAAGAAGAGGTGGGAACAAATCACAAAAGAAGGAGATGATTAAGTGAGACAAACAACAAGGAGGGAGAGGGAAAAAAGAGATAGAGATCTTAATAGAGGAAAGCAATATGGGGTTCGAAAAAGACCAGGTGCTAGGGAAAACTCCAAGAACTCACAAGACGTCCCTGGCTAGGTCTCCAACAAATAGGGAAAGTGTTGCCTAAACAGGACTTCCACCATAATCAAATGAATAACCAGCCTAAGTACCATCCCAGAACTTATATCCAACAATGAATAGAGGTGGAGGCAGGGATACATGGCTGAGTCCCTGGTCCAGACTCTATATGAGCAAGGGAATAGGGACTATGAGGGAAATTCTCACAGTGATGGCTGGCTGGAGCTCTAGTGAGCTCACTGAATCAAAAACAGCCACCTGGGAATCATCTAGAAAAGGAATTAAGCCCTCCAAAGGTAGGCATGGACGATACGTGGAACCTCAAGGGAAGGGATCAGACTGTGTTTCTGTGCATGGACTGACACCTTGGATTCTGTTTCCTCCAAAGGAACACCTAACTCAGTCTTGATATTAGTATGAGGAAATCAGACTTGTCTGGAGTGGATGCTGAGCTAATCCACCTTGGGACCTTCTGCCCTTTCTGGGAAGGGGGATTGGAGAGTGTGGAGTAGGGAGGCTGAAGATTGACCAGTAGGGGTCAGGAGGGGAAGGGAGTTGGAACAAGGGAATACATGGATAAAAAATGAGACTTTATTCTATTAAAATAAGAAAAAGAAAAAGGGGAAAAAAAAACCCGGGCTGGCAGTTTTTTGTTGTCCTATTTCCTGGGGCCTCGATATTCTTTTCTCCTTTTTGCTTCTTCTTATAATCCTGTATTACACACTCTTTCTACAAACCATCCTCCCTTGGGCTATGAATTCTCTTGTTGAGTGTAAAAGGCACAGGCATGGAGTTGCTCTGGGGGGTGTTGATTTACCAGGCATCATAGCTCATTCAACTGTGCACATCTGAGGTGCAAAAGTCCCCTTTTTATATGATAGCTGCTCGTTATCCACCACCTCAAAGTCACAGTAGAAACATGCCACTTATTTCTCCCCCTTTCTTGCCCTCTTCCTTTTCCACAAAACTCTAGAAATTAAATTCAGGGTTTTGTGCATGCGAGGGAGGAACTCTACCACTGACCTATAACACTCATTCTTTTTATTCATTGAATTATTTTTCTATTTTTTTAACACAGGATCTAACTAAATTTGCCATCTGAGCTTTCTCTCCATCAATTTTCCCATGTAACTTTATACTCTAGAATTCTGCCATGCAGTACAAATCATGTCTCAATGAGAAATACAAATCAGAGAACTCCAGAGCTGTTTACACCAGAAGGCTATCCTTGCTTATTCCTAATTATGGCCACAAACCTGGATCTATGACCTCACTCACCATAAGACAATAGAATCATAATCCTAAAAAAAGAAAAAAAGGCAAGATAACGTGCAACTACAACTTTCAAACCTGGACACCAATAAGCACAGGACAGACTCATTTGTTCCTCTACACAGAGAAGAAAAGAGTTTATTTCAAGAACTGTTTCATTTATTAAAACTGTATGAAGCTTTTCAAATCATTTTCAGCATGATGAATTTTTATAAAATGTTTATTTATATTTTATGTATGTGATTGTTTGCCTGTATGTATGTTTGTGCAACACAATCATGCCTCTCTATGTGTTTCTTGTGAGTTTTCTTTAGCTCTCTATTCTGTTTGTCTGGTGCTACCTTTGTATTATATTTGGTCTTTCTAGATGCCTGTTTGTTTTCTTATAAAAACATAAGGAATGGCTTTGGGTGAGTGGGAAGGTGGGGGAGGACCTGAGAGGGGTTGGAGGACAGGAAATCATGATCAAAATATATTGTACAAAATTTATTTTGAATTGAACATTCATGGTATATATAGGAAATAGACTAAATTATCAATTGTTTATTAAGTGAAATTCACCATTTAAAAGTTCAAGAAAAGTCATTGTTTACAGGAAAACAATAGAGGCCACTGCCCTAAAGACAGGAAACATACTTAATTCTCTATAGTCTTCCATACTCAGTATTTCTATGTCCTATTGAATACACAAATTTCACTGTACCATCTTTCATATTTTTTCTTAATATTATCAAGTATGTGTTTCATTGAAGAGCCCAATTCAATGATACTGAAATCCCCACTTGCATACTCACAAATGAAGCCAGCAGTGTGCATGGCTACCAGAGACCCTTTAGCATCAAATACAGGGGAGCCAGAAGACCCACAATAGAAAGTATTATCCCAGGTAATCTGACAAGGTTTATGGATTTTTGTCTGGAAACTTCTTTGGGTGTACATATGGATATACTTCCTAGGATCACTGCCTTCCTCTGCTTCTCTTTCCTGAATGTGCTCACATTTCCTTCTCTGGTCATCTTCAGGTATCACAGTACAACCATCAACAACTTTAGATTTTCCATCTGGATAACCAATCATGTATATCAACTCACTAGGTGATTCAGGAAGTATTCCATTGCCGAGTCCTGCAGGAATGTGCTGTCCACTTTCCTTGAGTTTCAGGACACAATAATCAAGAGTTACATCAGACACCTCAAACCAAGGTTCCACAAAACAATAGCTGTCCCCCTTTGTGGGGAATGCCTGATATCCAAATGTTACTCTTACACATTGACTGATTCTATCTGCCCACTTACTTGGCTCTGTGCCTTCCCCTACAATGTCATTTATTACATGTCGACAAGTGAAAATGTATAGCCCATTAAAAATAAAGCAAGTGGCACTACCCTTGTTTCCACTATTGTTCCAGACTATGAGCCCAACTGAGTCACTGAGGTGTGAAAGGCGTTTGAAGACTGTACCTGGGATGGAGTTCTGGGTGAGTTTCCTGAAGTTTGCTCTGTGAACTTTGAATAGAGAAGTATTTTTTCTTTTCTCACTTTCTTCCTTGATGTATGCTCTAAGCTTTTCCTGTTCTGTATTTAATGTGGGGTACAAATTCACAATGTAAGCTTTTAACGGACTGCAGCTTTTGCACTCTAACTCAGATGTATGAGCTGCTGCTGCAGCCCAAGGGCTCCTTTTTCTCTCAACATCAATCTGAAAGAGCTTACCCTGTAACACATCAACTGGCTGGGTGTTTGCTATGATGGTGTCATTGTTAATGAGATTCCAGTGGTCACTCTCCACAAAGGAATGAAACCTGCCATCCTTCCTCAGAGTGTCCTTGATGGGCTCTCCTCTGAAGCCATATACACAGAGTTTGGTCCCCTCCTCATGAAGTTCCCTGCACCTCAGAATCCTTTGTTCCCTATTCCCATCTACATGAATGTAAAATACAACACACCAGGCAGATGACTGATTAAAGCGGCCAAACACTTTGTTATGTTCTTTGCTTTCATTTTTAGTTTTAGAAAATGTAACGACCACATGGCTGCCTTCTGGAAAACAATGGAGGGGCATGCCAAGGTTTACATACCCTTGTATGCCTGCTCTGCCACACACCAGCATTTCTTTGCCTGGCTGTCTTTCTATCTCTTTTTTGACAAGGTCAAGGGTATTCAGTGCCTCATATAAACTAGCTGTCTCCTTATCTGTGACCTCATAGGTTTCATGGCTCATACTGAAGGTGACGATAATTGTCTTATTTGGAGGAGGGTTGTGATATTGCGGGGTTTTTTGTTCCCAATGTGATCTTTGGTCCTGCTTGTTGGTTTCTTCCCTGTTTTCTTTTCTACATTCCATTTTCATTTTAGAAGTTAGGGGGTCATTCTGTTCTTTGGGAACCTAAAAAGAAATAATAGTACATTAGAAAACTGAGTTCAAATGTATTCCTGCAGTTTTTTTAAAATATAATTCACAGAATTCCTACTTAAAAGTGAGAATCAATATGACAAATTCAGTAAGTAGTACTAAGTCAGAGATTAACTTGGATTGAGAAACAAAGGCCCAGTGTTTTTCACACTGACCAGATAAGCTGTTTATATCAGCCATATGTTCTAACAAATGAAGGAAGGAAGGAACATAAAGCATCTAGATGTCTCAAAATCTAGCAGCTTCCATAAAAAGCATTTCATGACTTGCTTATTATTTCAAACAATATATTTTTTCCAAGCATGATAACAGGTTGCTAGAATTCTTTTGTAATTTCTTTACACACACACAAGCATCTGCGTGGTAGAATCTCATTGAACAGCCATGGCTTACGTGCACCTAGATCTGTAGCTCATGTTGACCTTAAATTCACAATTTTCACGACTCTTCAATAACCTAATTTAGCCAACATCAACCACAAAATGAACTCCACTCTTGGCTGTAGTAGGTCAGTTCCCACTGTAAAATATGTGGGAACAACAATAACTAAAAAAAAAAAAAAAAAAAAAAAACATTGTCCTGTAGATGAATAAGAAGTAGGTAACACTTATTTTCTAACTCCTTTCTTTTTCTCATTTTGAAAATAATGTAAAAAGATAAAACAAAACAAAGAGAAGGAAGAGAGCCCAAGATAAGGCACAAGCATCAGAGACACACTTGTTGGAACCCTCAGGAATCCCAGGAAAATACTGAACTGGAAGCTATGAGATATCCACAGGGGACCTGGTGCAGACTCATGCAGGCCCTGTGCTTGCTGACTAGTCTCTGTGAGTTCACATGAGCTTAGACTGAGTGTCTTTCTTCGGCACATGATAAGTAATGAGGATGTGAGATTCTGAGGTCAGTAGTTAGCCTAGTATATCTTCCATTAGACTGTATAATTTGCTCTGTAAATTTCTATTCACAACACCCAGGTATGAGATATTATCTTAAAAACAGGAATAGGAAGAGGGAAGGATTAGGAGGAAGCTATCAAAATAGAGCAAACAATTTAAAAATAAAGGCATCTGACTCCTATGTTTGAAAGGCTCAATTGCCCTGTTGGTGTAATAGGTATGGGTTCACATGCCAACAATGTCACTCACTGGTAATGGGAATAACAGTGGTGGAGCATGGTGAAGGTTAGCTCTGTCATCTTTAATATTAATGCTTATACACTGGTGAAAATAAAATTATGTAAATTTCAGGTCGATGGTATGGGAGGTCTCAAAGTGTGTCTCTTCAGTTTAAACATGCTGAGAAACAATCCTGCCACACTCTATGGAAAACTGAAATGCACTTCCGACTATTCAACAGAGACACCTTAAAGCACCATTGGTGTTTGTGTGTGTGTGTGTATGAGTGCAGGCCTGAAGCATGCTGTACCACTCATGTGGAGGGCAAAGGGCATGGAGTGGAGTCAGTTTTCTTCATACATTACAGGAATCTAACTCAAGTGATTAGGGTTTCACTTCAAATGCTTTCATTCCTTCTGCTATGGCAAAGGTCCTAGATACTTTAGTGCAAAATTTTGTTTTGATTGTCAGGACACCATAGCCCAGGCTGCCCCCAACTTATAATTCCATTCCTTCTTAACTCAGAGTTCGGAGATTATAGGCATGTGCCATCCTGTCTGGCTTGATACTCATAGAAGAGAACAAGAGGTTGTATATGTGATTATTAGCTTTCTGCCATAAACAAGGACAGGGCAGCATACACAGATCTAAGATTTCATGGATATTCTAGGCATTTGGATCTTCTAGCTTTCTAGAACTTGGAAGAAAGAAAACAATCTTTGGTTTTTGAAGGAGTATCTCCAGTGCCTAACACTTCTCAGCCTCCTTGGTCAATTCAGGTTGTTCTTTATAGTCTGTTACTCACTTTGTAGAGCAGACCTCACAGAGCCCCCACATGCAACAAAGGTTTTATAAGTAAATTCTTCTCACATGCCTAGCAGTGTCATAATAAGAATTAATTACACATTCATTTCATACACTACAAAGCACTATACAGATACAGATTCTTAGGACTAAATAGGTCAGACACACTCACAAAGCTATTTCCATGCTAGGGAACAACATTCATTTTAGGTTTTCCCAGTTTAATCTAACACAATGCAGTTGATCTTTTGTTTTTTCCTTATTTTTTAGGAAATCTTTTTCTTTACCTGATGGCTACTTAGATATGGATAACATTTGTTTTGTAATTCCCTTCCTCAGTGCCATTCTCCAAACCAGAAAAGGAAGAAGTGTGGATAAGAAGTAGAGTATGGAATGCTCTCAATACACAGTGAGATTGTTTCTTGGCAGGAAGAACCTAGTGACCCAGGGCCAAGGATGGGTAAGGCTGCCTGAACGGGCAGCATTACAGACATACCTGAGAAAAATATTGCAGGGTTTCCATACTTTTTTCCTTGCGAGAATTAGTGCCTTCTGTGTAATATGTCCTTTGCAGTTGATGAACTGAACATGAAACAGAAAGCACAGTTGATTTACTCATTTCAAAATGGTTTCAAGTCATATCAGTATCCTCATAGGTGATATATACTGACTGTACAGACAGGAAAATTTCCCAAGGTCCACACCAGCCTTCATCTGCTAAGTCTTGCTTCTCACAGGGTGAGAAATTAGTTAGTTCATAGTTAGTTTATAGCTCACTCAGCAGAGTCAACCCCTACAATCAAATTAAGGCATCAGGTGTCAGGAATTGGAGTAAACATGGCATAGACTATGTCTAATAGCTATCTTCCACAGATGCCAAGGAAAGCAGATTCTAGCTAGAAGTTTTGGGAAGTGAGTAGGTCTTTGACAAGGAAGGTACTATGCTCACAGCTTGAAGCAGACACACAAGCTAAGAGGAGCTATCAATACCCAACATAGGATTGTAATTGCAGAACTCCAAAGAGTGTTTTAACTTACATTGATGTTAAAATCTGGTCTTCATTTAAGATGGTATGGAAGGATGTTTAAAATAAAGGGAGACATGTAGGAAAAAAATAGGTGGTACCCAGAGAAAAATGTTAAATAAAATAATTCTTTTAAGCACACGAGATTGGTATTTTTATCCTTATTTCATCTATGAAGGTCATGAAATTCTAAAGAAGTTAACTTTACTTTAGAGAATACACTTTGGAGAGCTTTATTGTGAATATGTTCTAATAGAAATAGAAAGAGCAGAAAAGAAGAAAGAGAGGGAGGAAGGGAGAAGGAAAGGAGGGAGAGAGAGAGAGAGAGGGAGAGAGAGAGAGAGGGAGAAAGGAAGAGAGGGAGAGGGAGGAACACAGAGAGACAGAGGAAAGAATCAGTTGCAGTAAATATCCACGTGTCAATCCAATAGTTAATAATTGTCCTCTTCCTCTTCTTCCTTCTTGAGAATATGTCTCCTGTAGCTAAAGAGGCCTTGAAACCTGACCTTCTCATCTTCCTGTCTCCTCTGTATTAGCAGCACAATTATAAGCTGCCATGTCCCGTTTAAGTGATGCTTAGAATCCTTCCCAGTAAGAAAAATGATATTCTAAAATTTGCAGGCAAATGGATGGATGTGGAGAATATCCTCCTCAGCGAGGTATCACAAAACCAGAAAGAGAAGCAGGGGATATACTTAATCATTAGTAGACTTAAAAAAAAAATGTCATTGTATACAAGATCTCAAGGCTAGAACATAGCTAAATGACACATTCTGCATTGATGGCCTCTGGCAGGGGTGTGGGTGAGGAAAGACTTGTTTTCTTTAAGGGTCTGGCCACAGGGAGTTTAATTATATAAATGGGGAGATCGTAAGAGTGGGTATGAATCGGAGAGGACTGATAACTGAGGTTGATGGGGTGCATGATGTAAAATTACCAAACTATATATATATTCATATATATATGAATCCAACCCAGAGCTTTATGCATGCAGGGCAGAAAGTCTACCAATGGAACAGCATCCTAAGCTCCATGCTGCCTTTTCATTTCATTAGATTACATGTAGTGGAATTGTGACATTTTAACCCTTGTATCACATATCACTTTCCATCTGTAAAAGTTCAGAAATGTTTCTCTCCTAATAATAGTGCCAGTTTATTCATATCAAAATATTAACACAGTTTTGGTATACATAACACCTTATTTAAACAAAAAACAAAAAAACAAGTGTTGCTGTGTTGCCTGTGATGGCTTCAAAAATTAAAAAATAAAACATACAAACATTTCAAAATCTGGTAACAGAAGAATGTAAAAGGTACCTTTACCTATGGGAAGAAAAATAAGAACCTGTGAAACACAGTAAGAGCACATTGAAAATCTAACCTTATAATGCCTTCCTCACCTTTGGGGACAGGAGGACATGTACAGAAGGCTGAAGGAACAGACAAATACACCTTCTAGCTGGAGGCTGCTAATGTCCAAGGTGGCCTCTCTGAAACCTGTTGATAAAACCAAGTTAAACTTACTGCTATTGAGGTGATGATTATTGAACAAATGTTTTGTGGTGCTGAAGGAAAAAGCAAGATTGAGGAGAGACAGAGATCTGGTAGTCTATACTCTGGTCTAACTCAGATTATAATGTGGATTTAAAGATATAGTAACATATCAGGATTGGTGGGTATACCAAACCTAGAATTTTGAGGTTAGGGTTCTGAAAGATAGTAGGTGGATCTTTGAAAAAACTACTAATATTAAAGGGTTTTGCAACTATGTTGTTCCGTAAATGCATTTCTGATGATGGAAACAGGTAACAAAGTTATTTCCCTACACGTGGCTCTCCGCCGCCCCTCCCCCACCAAGAGCACGCTGAACATGCCTGAGAAAGAAGTCAGTTTCTGTCAGTTATTCCCTACGTTTTTATACCAGAGCGAAGCACAGACAGGAAAACACATTTCTAACAATTTGCATCATACAATCATACATGGGTTAGTCCATTTTAGAAGGCATTTTCAGCAAAAACAAAACAAAACAAAACAAAACAAAACAAAACAAAACAAAACAGTGGTGTTTACAGATACCAGTTTTGCTTCTTTAAAACAAAAGAAAAACCAGAGGTATTCTTCCTTCAGCATGGGAGGGCGAGGAAGGAGGAGAAAACCACCACCACCAAAAGGTTACAATTTTTTCTCTTTGTCTCTGTTCCTTTACTTGCCCAAGGTCTGCGGACACACCCAAATGAAACAGCACTCACTCTCCTCTAGATACTTCCTGAACTAAAAATACTTGAGTTTTTCTGGTTATTCCACTGCCAGCAAGTCCTATTAGGTTTTAGGTCAGCCAGAAAGTGAGGGGCTAAGTCCTCAGAAGAGCTCCCTCCAAACTCACCTGCCACTTGTGCTTCTGTTGAGACAGGATGTTTTTCTTCCGTTACAGAAATGTCTCTCTGCTAGAAGACAAATGTACCTAATTAACGGTTCCTGTACAAGGAGGTGGCAAGATTTTAGAGAGAGAGCAGCATGTGACGTGGACACACTGCCTCTCCGGAGCCAATCATCAACCATTTGGAACAGATTGGCAGCTGCCAGTCACCTCCACCCCAATTCTATCCCCCATTTTCAACCCCTACGTGGCTGTCTAATCACAGTGTTTCTTGATCCATGGCAAGAATAACCAGGCTGTACCTGGGTCAATGTCAGTTCTATTTTGGGGGGTTCTCTGTCTGAGGTTAGAATTTTCTCAAGGGAGGAAAACAGAGCATGAATAGATACGACTGGGTGGGGCTTAATAACATTCGAAAAGCCTGGAACTTTTTATCATCTAACCTTGAGCTTTGGGTTCTTGGGGGTTTCCCTATCACCTGGTCTCTCTTTCCATCCCCACATTAGCTTTCTCTATCAAGATATCCATCTCTTTTTTCTCCCTCCTTGTTGCTCCTCACACTCAATCATCTCCTTCTCTCATGATTTGTTCCCACCTCTCCTTGGTTGCTACCTGCCATGGTCCCAATTTACTAATGAGATCTTCATTTTCTCTTCCTAGGAGAATCCCTGTATGTCTCACTTAAGTTTCTTCTGATCCCAAGCTGTTCAGGGGTTGTGGTTTGCAGCTTGGGTATTCTTTGCTTTTTGTCAATATCCATGTAAGAGTGAGTACATCCCATGCTTATCTTTCTGGGCTTTACCCCAGCACATCTTATAGGCAGGATAAATTATAGGCTGAAAGCTTTGTTTTGTTTCTGGGTTAGTGTCCCAATGCCTCTACTGGAAGTATTCCTAGTTACAAGAGATGATCAGTTCAGTATACCCATTGCTAGGAGTCCTAGCTGGGGTCACTTTTATAGATTCCCAGGCATTTCCATTGCACTAGGCTTCTATCTCACCCCAGAGATGCCCTCCCATTTCAGGTGTGTCTCCCAGTACTCTTCTTTCATCCTCCTCCCAACCCCCCTCTTCTTATTCCTCTATCCAGATCACTCCTTCTCCTCACTGGAAATGTGTATTCTATTTCCCCTTCGCAGTGAGATTCATAAGCCCCCTTGAGCTCTCTTTGTTACCTAGCTTCTCTGGGTCTGTTGATTGTAGCAGGAATGTCCTTTTCTTACAGTAATAATCACTTATAAGTGGGTATACGGCATAACTGTCTTCTGGGACTCAGAATAATCTTTTATTTAGGTCCATCCAATTGCCCAAAATTTTATGATTTTCATGATGTCATTTCTTTTAACAGCTCAGTAATACCCCATTGTATAAAAGTACTACATTTTCTTCATCTATTTTTAGTTAAGGGACAATTAGGTTGTTTCCAGATCTTAGATACTATGACAAAGCTGCTATGAACATAGATGAGAAAATGTTCTTGTGTTAGGATGGAGCATCCTTTGGGTATATATCAAGGGATAGTATACTGGATCTTGATGTAGATTAATTCTCAATTTTCTGAGATACTGCAGTATTGATTTCAAGATGGCTGTACAAGATTGTGTTTCCACCAGCAATAGAGGAGTGTTTCCCTTACTCCACGTTCTCTCCAGCATTAGTGGTCACTAATATTTTTAAACTTAACTATATTGAAAGTTGCAGGATGGTGTCTCAGAAGTTTTTTGATTTACATTTCCCTGATGGCTAAGCAATTTCTCTGTTAAGAATTCTGTTTAGATCTGTACCCCATTTTTAAATTGGATTATTTGGTTTGTTGATTTCTAGTTTCTTGAGTTCTTTATATATTTTAGAGTTCAGCCCTCTGTCAGATGTGGGGTTGGTAAAGAAAGATCTTTTCTTATTCAGTAGACTGCCTTTTCATACTTTTGATGGTGTTCTTTGCCTTACAATAGCATTTGAATTTCATGAGGTTTCATTTATCAGTTGTTAATCTTAGTACCTGTGCTATTGATTTTCTGCTCAGAAAGTTGTCCTTTTTATCAATGCAGTCAAGGCTATTCCTTACTTTTTCTTCTATCAGGTGTTTGTATCTGGTTTTATATTGAGGTCTTTGATCCACTTGGACTTGAGTGTAGTTCTTGGTGATAAATATGGATTTATTTGCATTCTTCTATATACCAATATCCAGTTAGACCAGCACCATTTATTTAAGATGCTCTCTTTTGTCCATCATTTAATTTGACTTCTTTGTCAAAAATCAAGTGTCCATATGTGTGCAGATTTATCTCTGGGTCTTCAGTTTCATTGATCAAACTGTCTGATTTTCTACCGGTACTATGTAGTTTTTATTATAATTGCTGCATAGTACAGCTCAAAATAAGGCATGGTGATTCCTCCTCAGGATGGAATTTTATTGCATTTTTAAAAAAGTATTTCAAGCATTTTGTTTTTTCATATGAAGTTGAGTGTTGTTTCTCCAAGACCTTTGAAGTATTGTGTTGTAATTTTGATGAACATTGTATAGAATCTGTAGATTGCTTTTGGTAAGATAGCTATTTTTAGCATGTTAATTCTACTGATCAGTGAGCATGGGAGATCTTTCCTTCTTCTGTCACTTCATTAATCTTTCTTCAAATAGTTGACGTTCTTGTCATTCAGATATTTTGTTTGCTTTGTTAATGTCACCACCCCATATTTTATATTATTTGTGGCTATTATGAAAGGTGATGATTCCCTGATTTCTTGTTCAGAAATTTGCTTGTCCTTTGATATATAAGAGGTCTATTGATGTTTTTGGGCTAAGTTTGTACAAACACTTTGCTGAAGGTGTTTATCAGCTGTAGTAGTTCACTGGTAGAATGCTTGGGGTTGCTAATGTACATTATTTTATTCACAATAAATAGCTATACTTTAACTTCTTTTTCAGTTTGTATCCCCTTGATTTCTGTTTGTTGCTTTATTTTTCTATCTAGAACTTCAAGTACTATATTGAATAGATATGGAGAGAGTCGACAGCCTTGTCTTATACCCAAGACTATCTATTTTTAAGTCTACTGACTCCCATTGTTAATCTTATTTGCAGCCTTGTTTCCTCTCTTCTGTGAGGCCTAACATACTTGAAGTTCTAGAGACTGGGGTGCGGGGCTAACATTAGGCATTTCCTCCCATATTCCTTGTGTGATTTTACTGGAGTCTTTTGTGCTGCTCTTGGTCAGGGCTGAGAGTTTCTTGTTTATATTCTAAGAGATTGTGTTTTGGCCACTCATGACATTATGACTTGGTAAATCCTGCCACAAAATGGTAACTCTGCATGTGTAGATATCTGGGTTCTCTTGGTTATATGATTCAAATCAAGGCTAAAACTCATGGGTGCTGTGTAAAAGAGACTTGGTTGTCCTGTGGAGAATAAATATATCCATTCCTCAAAATCCCAGGAATATGTTCTTTATTCCCCCCACTCTATTTCATGGTACTCTTGCTGACATCACATTGTTTTTGTATGTACAGAGCCGCCAGGCTGCATGACCAAAAGCAGCACTACTGTCTCAACCAAAGACTCTTCTGAACTCTTTTATACTGTAGGTTCACCTAAGTGATGACAACCAGTGTCAGCAAGCCCCTCCCCACGGGCCATGGTGCCTCCAGACATAAAGAAGCCAGGCAGAGGGTATACTTCCTTCTCCCCAATGGGATATATACTTCACTCCTGGTGGGATATGCACGATTTGACAGTTTATATTATGCTATGGTTAGGAGGTCCAAGCATGTGTCTCATTTACAGAATTTATGAATATTCTTGGAGTTTGCTTTACACCTCCTGAGATGCTTACTAGTAGAGGATCCAGTGCATTCTGGTAACAACATCTGAGTAAAATAAATTTCCTCCAGAAAGATAGTTTTAAAAAAAAAAAGCCAAAAGAAAATATGCCAGGACTATGCCAACTGAACTCATGAGTACATCATTTGCAGTCAACTACCAAAGCCTTTTCAAGCTCTTTTTGCTTGTTGGTGAATTTTAGTTAATTCATACCCAGAAAAGAACTCATGGAAAAAATCCTTCCTAAGAATCAATTTCAGGAGAGTGACTTTTTATTTTTTAAAGGGTGTACTTGCTTGTTATGTGCAGCAGGGGGAGATATTGTGCAATAAATAACCTGTGAATGCATTTGCAGCCTTTGAATCTAAGCACAACTGGACTTTTCTGTTCTCCTTTGTAGCTGGGTTACTTGTTGAGTTGACACATGGACGACAGACACATCCACAAGAAGCAGATGGTAAGCAAGTAGATATCTTCTGAGATGGAGAAGTTAAATCCATAACACCACACTCCACAACAGCAGCTTGAATCCATCCATGTGGTCCCATTCAAAAGGTTCCTATTGCTTTCCTTCCCTACTACAAATCTCAAGTAAGCCACTGACTTCTAATTCTTTTCTGAACTGGCTCACTGGGAAAATCAGAAGCTTAGAACAAAAGCCCTGCACAGGAGCTCAGGGAACAGGAAGATGTTGACAAAGCCCAGCTAGGGTGCAGTAGGATCAACAGTAGAGTGGGACAGAGTTGGATTACCAGCCTGTTTGCTTCCTTTAGTTCTTTACTCTAGAGCTGGCAGTAGATCATCAGCATGCATTTCATACCTTCAGTATTCTCAGTTTATGATGTGTTATCTGGGTGTAATACTAACTCATGTTGCACTCTCCATTCTCAGCAATGACTTTCTGCCTCTCTTTGGTTTTCCCTGTACTTGAGAGGGGGGACCAGTTAGACTTAGAGTCACAGAGTTAATTCATGATAATCTCATTTCTAGATCCTCAATTATATCCACAAAGTCCCTTTATCTAAATAAACTCACTGACATATATCCTGATGTTGGAACATGATCAGTAAAATTGTGCATAGTGAATAATGCCTTGGGGAGCTGTGAGAGAAGCTCCAGGAAAAAAGGCAAAGGGCCTTTTAGCTCAGGTGCATTTGTTCCCTGGACTGTTCTTGGATGTGAATTTGTGCCTCCTGTGACAAACATTTAAATTCATTTTATAATATACAATTATTCTTGTTGGATGTCAGAATATAGCTAGGAAAGCCATCTTCTCAATGTACCATACATCTGGATATGGCCTTGTATCCTGCTTTCATGATTTACCAGATGTAATCTATAGTTCATGTCACGCATCTGTGTTGAAAATGGTCTGTCCTGAGAAAGTTCTGAGAAAGGGCTTCTCTGTCAATGTTTAGGATATGCTTACCAATGTTTATTTACATGTCTTTCTGAACTCCAACAACATCCTTGGATTATTGCTTTTTTTGTTACATTCATGTGGTTTTACATTGTAGCTGAAGTAAGGTTGGCTACCATATTAGAATGTAATCCTCTCCGTTCTTTCAGGTTCTCAGATCCTGGGTTCAGTAGACAAGATCTGCATAGGTCAGCCAAAAGCGAACAGTCCACACTTCACAGGAGATACAGTTCTACACAATACAATCCCTTTCTTCCCACAATCTTGATTAATGTGTGTGTGTGTGTGTGTGTGTGTGTGAACATGTATATTTTATGAATTACTTTTTATTTATTTACACATATTAAAATTTATTTTCTTTTTAATCAGGAGCAAATATGTGGAGCTGAATGTGTATGTAAACATGTGAATGAGCTGTTTTAACATTTTTGTATTTCTTTATGAGTTAGAATACAGTCATAATTTTGTTAGTAACACTAGGCAAAATTTCAGGGTTACATATGGAAGCCACTTAAACAGTAAAGTCATCAACATAAACATCATAAAAATCAATGAATGTGCTACAGAATCTACAAGAAGAAAAACAATTGTTTCTAGTCTGAGGGCTGAGAGGAAGTTAGAGTGTGGCTTCTTTTCATCTCCCTTGGGAGACTGCATTAGACAACTCAGTGTTCAGTCCTATGCATAAAACTTCAAATGAGGAAAACACCAAGAGGAGAATTTGATTTGGCTGATTTTGGAGAGTTTAACTAATTATTAAAGATGAATGTTAGGATGTGGGTAAGTATGAAAATATGGCACCTGAACTAGAAATACCAACAATCTTCTGACTGAGACACTACTTACTGGGTCTGTCTGATATTTTATGAACTGCCACAGAGGTCACATTATATTTGGATTGTGCTCCAAGCATATATCTTCTGATAATGAAAGACAATAGGAGAAGCATCTCATCATATACCGGGAGATATTTTGAAAATCAACAGAGCTGTGGGAAAGGATTCTGTGAGTCTGTAAGTGCTGCTGAGTCTCCCCTCTTAGCCACCCTACTACACCCCGTCGCCTAGTCCTCCAGTTTCTCTAGGGTTTGCAAAGGAGCAGCTTCTCAGTGTAAACAAATGTGTCATCTGATGCTTTACTGTGGTTGTGAGATTGCTTCCTGAACACACATCCTCCATTCTCCTCAAGGAAGCTAGACTCCTGAGGAAGACACCCAGGAGGACTTCAGGAGGAAATATGTAAAGGGTTTTTCTTTTTCTTCTTCTTCTTCTTCTTTTTTTTTTTTTTTTTTTTTTTTTTTTTTTTTTTTTTTTTTTTTTTTTTTTTTTTTTTTTTTTTTTTTTTTTTAAGTGCCTACCTGGTCTACCTCAGAAATAAGAGCAGTGGCTGCTCTCCAGAGGTCCTCAGTTCAAGTCACAGCAACCACATGATTGCTCACAACCACTTATTATGAGATGTCAGGCTCTCTTCTGGCATGCAGGTTCAGCATTCAGGCTGAGCACTGTATACACAGTAAGTAAGTAATAGGTGTGTGTGTGTGTGCTTTAATTTTTTTTTGAGACACAACAGTCTTTATTGGGCTCACACCAGGAGTCCATTGGTCTTGAGGACCTCTGTGAACTTGCTGATTTTCTTCTACACATTCTTTTCTGCCTGTTTCCTCCGTCATCTTCGGCAGCCGTCTGGGCTTGTGCTTTAATTTTTAAAGTGTCTACCCTATAAGCATGTTTATGGGTTAGCTTTTTTAAAAGAATATTTTTGTTGATTTCTTTTGTAAATTATACATAATACATTAAAGTATTATGGGGTATATACATTAGAATCGATCTCAAATTTTGAAATTCAACTTTTTCTGTTTATCTTAATAGTTGTATAAGGATAAGAAAATTTGGCCAAAAAAAAAAAAAACTTATAATTCAGTGTGAAATGTGTAAAGGGATAAAGTAGTGAAAATAAATATTTTAAAAGTAATAATGGCAGTTATGACAAATGAGAGAAAAGGGCATTTTTTAAAAATACTTGTCTGTCTATTAAGGGGGAACAAGTATGGGCAGAGACCTGCAAACCAGAAAGGGGTCCATAAAAGGTGGAGCTTTTAGGAAAGAGGTTTGGAAGATCAACAGTAAATGTGGCATAGGGACTCCTGGGATGTGCTCAGCAGGTAAAAGCTCTTGCCACCAAACCTGAGGCTCTGACCTCTGACCCTGGAATAATATAGAGAATCCACCACGCCCCTCAGGGCTGTCCTCTCCTCTCCGCCCTCCAGTCATGGAATGTATCTGGCCACACACATACACACTGCTGCATGTGTGTAATGAAAATATGTTTCAAAGGAAACTGTATGAAGGCAAAAGGGGAAATACTGAGAACACAGGGCAACAGGGAGGGGCAGGGGAAAGGAAGGAAGGGGGTGGGTATAGGAATCAACCAGAACTGCATATGCATGAAATGTCATTAGAAAATTTGTTCCTTTGAGAAAGGAGAGAAGAGATAAGAAGGGAAAATGATGCTAGTGGAGGGCAGAGGGGAGGAGAGGGAATGGAAGGGATCTGGAGGGAACTGGAGGGAAAAGAACCGAGAGCAGTGGAAGAAAACAGGCCTTCGGAGAATGTTGGGCACATGTAGATCACTTAGGAGAATTGTTGCATACCATGCACTATACCCTGGATTTGATTCCAGGACTCACAAACTGCATGTGATAGTCCAATCCTCTAGTCCTGGCACTTGAAAAGTCAAGACAGGAGAATCAAGCACAGGTGAAGAGGAAGTAGAAAGATTAGAAGTTCAAGGATGATGGAGAAGCTCAGTGTGTAAACCCTTGTAAAATAAGCAATAGGTCCTAATTTCTATTCACCAGAACTCCCATTTACACATTCACACACGCACACACTCACACACCAAAGCAGGGTGTCCCACATTTGCATGTAATCCAATTGTTGGAAACGCTGATGAAAAATCCCTGTGGCCTGCTGGCCAGCCAGTCTAGCAAAATTAGCTGTCTCCAGGTTCAGGCCATGATCCTGCTTTCAGCAAATAAGGAAAGAGTGATTGAGGAAGTCACTGGGACCAGACTTCTGGCCTCCTCCCTTCAACATGTACACAAACACAGTATACCCAGAGAAGTTTAGGATCACCTCAGCTATACAATGAGCTTGAAGCCAGTCTGAGATCTGGCCTCTCTATGAATACATAATACACAAATGAATTAAACAATATAATAGAAAATAAAATACAAAAGCCTTTAGAGATCACTTAAAATATCTATGTGGAAAGCACTCAGAGGCATAAAATAAGCGGGTCATATATTATTTCAGTAGGAAAGAGAAAGAAATGAATATATGTATATATATCCGATATTTACATATATAATCCAATTATAGTGAAATGTTTGTCTTTGGTATTTCTTAACAACCTTAATGTTATTTTTCTTCCCTATCTGCCCTGTCTTTTCATTCCCCTTCCCATCAGAAAGTGCTTTTTTATTAGTATTAATAGTGTTTTCATCATTGACACATATATGGAAAGACATACAGCACTTGTGTGCACGAGCGCGCGCGCGCACACACACACACGCACACACACACACACGCACACGCACACGCACACGCACAGAGGAGTTAAGTGAAGTCACCCTACATAGGAACTAATGCTTCTCCCAGAAGCCATAGTTTGTCAAATAGAATGTCAAGTGCCTGGTGTGAAATACCTCCCTCCAAGTTGGTCAGGGAGTTCTCAGAAACCCCTAAAATTATCTAGACATTTGCCATTGCTCTTGGTTACCTGAAAAAAGTTTCTAAGACTCTCCTGCTAGAAACACAATATATTTGTTCATAGGATGTGAAGAAAATACACTAGTGTCAGTCTGGAAGCTTAGTCCTTGCTGTTGAGTTTTCATAGTACTCAGAAGTGTTAGGCAAGCATCTGGTGGCCAGTGAGTCAGCAACAGTCATGTTTTGGTGTGAATCATGTGAGCTACAATAATGACAAGACATGCCATGTGTGCAATGATGGTATAACTGTAATGGGAGTTACCAACTAGTTTCTGGTTTGGATTAAGACCTATTGCACAGGAAGCAATTCATGTCTGGTACCATAAATTTGACTAAAAACTTGTTATTGGGAAACTCGTATGTCTCAGAAGAGAACCTATCACTGTTATCTTGCTAAATTGAGATAGTATCACAGTATCTTCTAAAACTTATCTCTATACTCCTAGACAAAAAACAGTTTTCAAGCCCCTTCAGAGAAGCTGCTTTTGGCAGTGTGCAGCAGTTAATGCAGAAGCTTACAGGTTGGCAAAATGCAAAGAAAAAAATCTGTGGAGTGCTCATTCATAAATGGGACATCTATATTACATGCCTGTCCACCAAAGCTTAGGAGATCTTGTGGAAGAGAAAGAGACAGGATTAAATAGCAGAGGCCAGAGAGGACTTCCTTGATAGTGTCTTCTGGACATGTCACATGACAAGGCTGTTGTGTTGATGAACTCACATAGAACTCTTGGTTTGGTTTTGTCTTGGTTGTTTGCTCAAGTTCAATCCAGACAACAGACAAGCATTAGTGAGAGAGAAGCCCATGGGCCCCCTACAGTTGAGATACTGTTAGCAATTGTTGTCTACTGGGAGAAGGGTACATGCTGTATGACTCCAGTGTTATGAAATTCTAAAAACGGCACAACTACAAAGACAATAAGATAAAGGATGATCACCAGGGTTCAGGAAAAGGGAAGAGAGAGGTTCATGGTTTTCTTCAGTGATGTAGCCCTAGGTAGGCTGATCATGCTCCAGTGCAGTTCTTCTCAACCTGTGTGTCACAGCCCCTTGGGGGTCTTGAATAATGCATCCACATATCAGGTACTCCGGACATCTGATGTTTGCATTACATTTCATAACAATAGCAAAATTAGAGTTATGAAGTAGCAACAATTACAAAATAATTTTATTGTTGGAGGTCATTATAACATGGTGAATTATAATATAGGGTAACAGTATTAGGAATGTTGAAAACCAGTAGGCTAGTTGATATTTCAAATCCATGAACCATTTTGGTAGGTTGTAGCGGGTATTTGGGAGGCGTTGTTTACAGTGTGCACGCGCACGGCAGCGCGCAGCGGTGGCGGCGGCTGCAGCGGCTGCGGCGGCGGAAGCAGGGGGCGGTTCTTCTGGCTCGATCGCGCGGCAGCTACGTACGGCTGCGGATTCGGCGCGTTGCTAAACTCTCTTTTGCTCTTTTATAACAAAATAAATCTTAGTTGAAACATATCAATTGGTGACGGGTTTATTCCGCGATATTTGGCGGCCCAACGCGGGGCAAATTACCCGAACCCCCTGAATTCCGCGCCCGCGCGCAGCGGACCCCCGCCGGATTCGGTGCCCACCTACACCGTGTTCGGCACAGCAGCCAGGAGGGAATCTGCCTGCGGAAGAGCTACTGAGACTCAGTTCTGAGAGTGCACGCCTGGTAGGATTTGTGGAGGCTTACTCACCACCCCGGTTCAAGCACCATTGCTGCTGCACTACGACACCTGCTGACCGTAAGTTCTCTTTACATCTGGGTAAGACAAAAAATTTTTTCTTTCCTCTAAAATGTCTGATCAGATAAATGTTCACAATTTTACTCACTTTTTCACAATGGTGATAGAGGATTATTTCCAGGATTACGCATTTGGGGGTTATCTCCACCCAGGGGTTCTTTTGCTTTTCCTTGTGATAATATATTTCTTACCAAATTATTTTAAGGGATT
>PVIH01014930.1:0-51591 GCA_004025045.1 Sigmodon hispidus
AATACCACTTCTGGGTGTATACCCTAAAGAGGCACATTCACACTCCAAAGGTATTAGCTCAACTATGTTCATAGCAGCATTATTTGTAATAGCAAGAACCTGGAAACAACCTAGATGTCCCTCAACTGAAGAATGGATTAACAAACTGTGGTACATCTACACAATGGAATACTACTCAGCAGCAAGAAAAAAATGATATTCTAAAATTCACAGGCAAATGGATGGATTTGGAGAATATCCTCCTGAGCGAAGTATCACAAACTCAGAGAGATAAGCAGGGGTTGTACTCACTCACTAGTGGTCTCTAAACAAACAAACAAGAAAAAAAGCCAAACATGCCCAAGCAGCAAACCACAACCAGTGAACAGCTTGGGATCAGAAACACCCTGGGCTGACCCTTCAAACCCCAGTCCATCTATAGGAACAACTGACTCACTCTTGAGGGAGGGGGGACAAAACTGGATTTGGCCGGGAGTGAAGACAGATCCAAGCATTATTGGGCCAGTGGGACCATAGGACTGTCTGGTCCCTGCCCAGGGAGGGGATGGGGAGTTGCAGAGAAGAAAAATGACCAGATGTGGTGGGAGGGGGAAGAGACCTTGAATAATGATATACAGGGATGGAAAAAAAATTCAGAGGAAAAGCTGAACACAAAGAAAATATATGTGTAGCAATGTTATTTGCATTTCCACCCTTGATAAGCCATGCTTATGATTATTATCCTCTGTATAGTTATTGTTAACTCTTCGGCATTTTTAAATTCTTTTTACTGTTTTTTGATAAATACAAAATAAAGAAGGGAAAAAAATGAACAGAAAAAAAAAAGAAAGACTGTTGGTGAAAGAGTAAAAAAGTAAGTCATTGTAATATAATAGAGAACCCAGGAGAAACCTACATAAGCATAATCAGCTAACCAGTAACAAAGGAGCAAAGGCTACACAATTCTGCCTCATCTGAATAGCTTGGATTGCAGGCCTACACCATCAGCCTGGGCTTAAAATAGTTTTCTTTCTTGTGCAGAGTATTTAACTCATGGTCTTGTACATGCTAGACAAGTTTTCTGCCAATAGAGCTAGATCTTCAGCTTTCAAAATGTAATAATAATAATAATTAACAGAAAAGGACATCAAAAGAAGGGGCTGGAGAGATGGCTCAGTAGCTAAGACACATAACTCTTATAGAGGATCCAAGTTTAGTTCCCAGGACCCATGATAGTTTATCGTTAGTTCCCAAGGATCCAACACCCTGTGCTGGCCTCCATGCACAAAAATTAGACACACACGTACTTGTACACATGATTAAAAATTGAATCTTTTTTAAATGAAAGCTTTGTCTTTGCATTTTAAGCATTGCTATAAAAGAATCGTTAAGTTATTTGAAGTCTATAAAATAAAAAAAAATTACATTAAGCTAAGTTTATTATGGAAGAAAGAAACCAAACCTAATGTAGCCTCAATGTGGCTATTTGTAACATCTGCAGTAACACCACAGTCAGGTTTTAGGCCATTATGATCAATGAGTACTCACTCTCTGAAACCACCCAAAACAATGCCCAGCTCTGCAAGCTGCCTTGATGGAAAACGTCCTGTATAGGCAAACCAGTTTTTCCATCTTTTATAACACATTTTTACTGTACATGCTCTATGTTTATAGATGCTTAAATATTTTTAAAACTTATTGTGCTATGCAAATTTATAGCCCAGAGCAATAGATTGTCTACATGGTTTGCCATACAACAGTTTACTCCTTCTAGGTTTGTAAGTATACATTAAGATGTTTGTACAATGATAAAACAGATTTCCCAAAATGTAAACCCTCCATTGAGCAACCCCTGAACATTTCCACTAAAAGCCACCAAAAATCTGGATCTCTCAGCTGCCTCAATATCACCCACGCTAAAGGGTAGAAATGGGATGCTTCTTGGTTTCTTATCTACTATTTTCTTAAGTTCTGTGGACACCCCCAGAGATTTACTTGCCCAGGGATTGAACACTGTAAAGTCATATGGCCATGCTTCATGCCTTTTTCAAGCAGTGCTTAGAGGTCATTGTCAATTCAATCTGAAAAGCACTTTCTTCTACGGGGAGCTGAATCCCTTTATTGAATCTTTTTCATTTCTCTCTGGATGATGCCATTATGTACTTTAATTACACCCAAGCTTGCCTAGCTCTTATAGGTAAGTTAAAAAGACGATTGTTTCACTTTTTTGTTCTTGTGTTGTTTGCTGGCCCGCATCCTATGCTGTCTACCTGTCATGGCTACTGTGACAGAGAATAGAAGTGAGGTATTTCATCCTGAGAATGCAGGTGTCCAATGACTACTGTAAGATTCCTGGTGCAGGAAACAGATGGCATAAACAGGCAGGTGAAAAACACCACATCTCAGAGTAGGAACAAGACACATGCAAGAGCATGAGGGCCGGAGTGAGCACTCGCTTGTACCTAAGTGGGCACATGAGGAACTACCCAAGAGGCTCAGGTGCACATAAAGAGTCTGGAATTGAGAAGGCTAGAAAGACAGTCTCAAAAGTGGGGGGAGGGGGCAAATAACTCCCATCTTCCATTTGTTAGAGACAAATTGAAGATCTGAGTAAGTGTATTCGCAAACAATGCCTGTTTTTTGAGTGACAAAAATAAAGACTATTCCCAAAGAGTCAAAGAACAAAACACTTCTGCCCCCAAAGAACATGTTCATGTATTGTCTCACTCAGGGATATAGTTTAGAAGCCTTAGTTTTCCATAATAATGTGCAATAAGTATCTGGCCCTGCCTTCCTGGCCTATCCCAGAGGTTCGGACCCGATCTCAGCACTGCTGCTGTTTAGCCCCAAATAAATACACACAAGCTTATATTAATTTCATGCTGATTGACCTATGCCTCAGACATATTGCTAGCTCTTTCATCTTAATTCAACCCATTATTCTTCTCTTATTTAGCCATGTGGCTTGGTACCTTTCTCAGAGCAGCAATAATGGGTGAATTACTTGACCTACTTAGCCTGTGTTTTGCAGGGCTAAGCTTCCGTGCACTATCTCATCCAGTTCCCACAGCTCTAAGTAATGGGTACTTTAAAAATTCTCATGTTATGGATGAAGACAAAACTATGGTTCAGCAAGGCTAAGGAGCAGAGGCTATGGTCAGATGGCTGAGAAGTGGTTCAGGAGACTGACTCAGGAGCCAGCTCCTTACCAGAAATCCCTGACAGTATAACTAAGGAAATAAAATAACCCTGATCACAAACAGGATCCTGTATGAGTCTCTTTGCTCCAAGTTAATTACATACAGCCTTGCGTCTACCCCTTTGATGAAAGGAAGCTTTCATAGAGATTTTAAATGACCAGTATTATTCAGAATCATTTAAGCTCACTCATGCATTTTTTTTTATTGCCAGCTAACGTTAACTCTCTAAATATTTATAATCCCAAACAGAAAGTTTTAAAAATTCATGCTTGGTCCTTTAAAGACAAAGCTTTCACAATGTAAATAATGAACTTCATAAATCAAAGTTCTTCCAGTGGCAGAATATTATCTTCTAGTAAAAACATCTTTTTACTAATAAGCACTTATAATCTTCTCAAAAGGTTGAATCATATCCTCTAGCAGTAGTTCTCAACCTTCCTAATGCTAAAACTTTTAATATAATTCAAGTTGTGGAGATCCCCAACCTTAAGATTATTTTCATTGATACTTCACACTGTAATTTTACTACTGTTATTAATCATAATGAATATCTGATATGCAGCCCCCTGTGAAAGGGCTGTTTGACACCCCCTCCAAAAGGTTATGACCCACAGAACCATAGAACCACTGTCCTATAACAAAGTATATTTTCTTTTTCTACCTACGGGCAAATGATTTTGGAAGTAAAACATTTAAAATTTGTGATAATAGATATTTTTAAAATATGCAAATGAAATAAGGGTTGGAGGTAACTCAGTTGGTAGAATGCTTGCCAGCCATGCATCCATGCATAAAGACCCCTGTATGGAACCTATTACTCTATAAACTGGTCGTGGTAGTACACACTTGCAGTCCCAGCACTCAGAAATGTGGAGACAGAAGAATCAGAAGCAGTGTGTGTCATCCTTGGCTACATAGTAAGTCAGGTACAAAGCCACCCTGGTCTACATGAAAACCTGTCATAAAACATGAAAGGAGAGAGAGAGATAATGAAATCGTTGAAGTCAATTAAAAGTGTGGCTATCCTAAGATACCTGTCAGCAAAGAAAGGCTGAAGCATGACGTTTCCAGGCGGTGTTAAAATTTATGATCTATGTTTGAAGATGGTCAGATGTTGGAACTCTCAATTCCTGTTGCATGGCTGGCTGCTGAGTCACAGCACAGATGACATGACTGAAGGAAAATTTGAGATATCCCTGCCTTCCTGTGTGAGTCCATTTGTCAGGGGGAAAAAAAAGTTCCTCTGATGTCTTAACAAAAGATAAATGCCATAGAGGAAATGAAGTCCCCAGAAACCAGATCTGGGAGCAAAAGTCAAGAGCTGCTCCGGCTCTTTCTAGAATCTTCTGGGTCTGATGCCCTCTAGTATCTTGGTCAAAATGAAGAGAGTAAGCTTAGCTCAAAAATGCCATTTTGTATTCTAGTAGCCATAGAGATAAAATAGAGTTCAGTTCCACATTCCTGGCGGGAGCTTGCCCAGTTCTAGGAGAGAATGAGCTGGACACCTCGATGATCCAGGTGAGGTCCAGGACTAAAAGGAGTCTTCCATTTTAGAGAATTATGCAGAACTAAAGCAGACAGAGCCCTGAGAAAGAGTCTCTCACCCAGTTCCCAGAGACCATAGCTAGTAACTGCTGTTTACAGAGGGGCAGCATGACCTAAGTTCCAACTGCAGAATCCATAGCACCCTGGCCCTGCTATCTGACCACCAACACCAAATGCTCTAGTTAAAATACACCACCATCATTCCTGGGCCAGCTGCACGTTCTAGGTTTGATGGTGGGCTTCCCCCCTCTATAGGAGACATTCTGGGGCACAGAACCAGGACAGCTTGACCATACCCCAAGGATGAGCTATGGGACCCTGCACAAAACTAACCCAAACATGCCAGGAAGAAATAATAATAAAAATGATTTTCACCTTGGTACTAACCAATCAAAAGCCTGACCCGTTGTTACCGGGTACCCCCACCCTAGTCTGGAAAGCCCCTAGCACGAGCCAATCAGCTAATGACTCATACCTGAACCCAATACACAGCCTCGGGCTATAAAAGGAGCTCTCCCCCCCCCCCTTGCAGCCCTAATCAATCCTCCTGCATGATCCCGGTGTAAGGGACATCTGGAGTGGTTCATGAGCTAGCTCGACTCTACTCAATAAACCTTGCTTTTACATTCTGCTACCTCCTTGTCTCCGATGTTCTCTCCAGGGTCGCAACTTTGGGCATAACAAAAACACACTAATACCCTCCCCAAAAAATTGCTAGTGCATTTTTCACTAATCTTCAAAAGGATCATCTCCATGGGAAAAAAAAAATCACAGGACCCAAATCTATCACTGCTGGAACAACTCCCTCTTGAAGGAAAGTTTAGCCAAAGCAGGACAGGACAATCGAAAGTAGGAGAGGGCTGGCGCCATGGCTCAGTGATACAGTACATAAGATCCTGGGCTGGATCCTCTTTCCTGGAAAACAAAGTCAGAAAGTGTACAGTTTGCAGGTAAGGTTTGTTTCACAAAAGACACCAGAAAAAGAGTTGGCTGTAGGCAAAGCTCAGGGGTTACAAGTGCATACTGATCTTTCAGAGGACCTGAATTCAGTTCTGGGTACTCACATTGGGAAGCTCGCAAATTCCTATAATTCCAACTCCAAGGAAGCCAACATCTCTTGCCTCCATGGGCACCTGTGTTCATATGTACATGCTTACACAGACATATATAGTTTATTTTTAGTTTTGTTTTAAAGACTCTGCATATAATATCCAAAAAGTATAGAAGTAATGAAAAACCATTGACCCTAAAGATAGCATCCTAATCAGACAAACTGAAATTATCCCAAAAATTATAAAAAAAATCACAACAGAGAATATATTCTAAGATTCTAGTAGGCCAATATGAAACCGGTCCAGATCACTGAGGAGATGAAGTACATAGATACATTTAGTTTAAATTGAGAGTTTAAAGAACTGTTGCCAGCTGAGAGTCTTCTAGGTGGTTAACAAGCCTCAAGAGGGACGAAGTGAGCTGGGCAGGGTGGTTGTGAGAAACTTGCAGCCTGACTGACTAACAGCCAAAGTACTACTTTATTTATACAGAATTCATTAAGCAGGGATACATTCATAATGTTCCAAAACATAGATCATATCATTTTTACTTTTGGACATGTGTTTCACTTCCTCTTGCTCACCTTTTAGTCATCACTGGTGAACCATGACAGGACAGAATTATCTTTGCCCATCTTTTTCCCTCAAGTTTTCACAACATTGACATAGTTATCATGTTTATTTGTTAACCCTATAACCCATCTTTTCTATAAACCAATTTTTAAGAATCTAGAGGCATATGAGACCCTGTTTCTCAAACTGGTAATTCCAGTTGCTTCAAGGATGCTAGACCAAAACAAAACTTGTAAGCCAGTGCTGGCAGATTGCCATGTTCCAAGCAGTATGCTATTAGCTCTTAATGGTCGAAGTGCCCGAGAAAAGTCTCAGGACAAAGCTGCTGCAGATATTATTCAAATTCTGACATAATAGAATATTTATATGTTATATCTTATAAAATTTATTTATATGTTTAACGCTGGCATCCTGTTGTACTTTGGCCATATGCCATGTAATTGCCTGAGTGTATAGTAGGAACAGGCTTGTATCTGATCTGTGGCAAAATCCTCTAGCCCACCGAATCTTGTTAACCTTTTTTAAGTTTACTTTGTTTTGATTATCTTGTTTCTAAGTACAAGCACAGATGTTTCAAGAATGTCTCATAGTTTCATAAAGAGATCTCTGGTTTCTTTCTGTATGTCACAGCCTCCAAGACGTAAGAAAGACCTTCAAGTAGATAAGGATGTGTCCGTAAAGGACAGAGGGGTAGTATGATCGGGACTTTCCTGGGGAAGCTTAGAAGCAATATTCCTGGGAGATGGAATAAATGATTCATAAGAAATTTCTCATTGATCCAATATCCCCAAATTGTGCAAATATTAATAGTCTCCCAAGTATGCAACAGGTGGAGATGAAAACCAAAGGTGGCACAGCATTCATCATGTGGCTCAGCTTTGCTGGATCTTTGTCTAACATCTGTCTGCCTTTATGACTTTTGCTATTCCCCTAGATATGACTGTGCCAATTGCCTGAGGAGGTAAGTTCTACAGATGGGCTCAGCTAATGAAGAGCCTCAGAAACAGTAGTGTTTGGGATTTCTGTGGGTTACTGTGACAATGTCTGAGACCAGGGAAATTATTAAGAGTAATCATTTTATTACTTATCGTTTCACAGGCTAGAGGGGTCCAAGATTAATTTGGTAGCATATTTAATGTCTGGTATGTGTATTCTTCATATGTGTATTCTTCATGGACTGTGCCTTCTGTGTGTTCTCAGGTGAACAGAGAAAATTTGTTCTTCAAATGTTCTTTGAAAAGGCACTGCTAGCTACACTGATGAGGACAGGACCTTTATGACCAAATTGCTCTCTGAAGGCTCCATCTCTTACTATTGCATTGAGGATTGAGTTTCAACATTTAAATTTTCAGGAGGAGAGTGGATATTCAGATTGTATAAATGGCCAATATTAATTAATTTTAAGAAAAAAACTGGGAAATTCCCCACAGTCAAATGTGTTACAAATAATCCATAAAGCGTGTTTATGAGACTCCTCAAAAAATTATTTGCTCAAAATGAATTAACCATTATTAATGAATTAATTATTTTGTTAATTTGTCTTGGAGACCTGGGATCCCTATAAAAAAAACTGAACACCCAAGTCCAACATGTATGGTGTGTGTGTGTGTGTGTGTGTGTGTGTGTGTGTGTGTGTGTGTGTGATTTGAAAGGTGGTTCCAGGGCACATTTCCTCAAGTGATGTCAATAGGTATGTCATCAGTAGACACATATAACTAGGCAGCCACTTCACTGAAGGACACCATACTGAAAAAAATGACCAACATACAATGTCTCATAAGGATTTCTCAGAGTATTTGAGCCAAATTGCTAGAAAAATTTAGAGGAAAAAAATTCCAAAATTCTGATATATATATATATATATATATATATATATATATATATATATATATATAAACATGTATTTCCAAGGCCACAAATATAACATTAGCCTTTGTGCTGGATCTGGAACACAGACTTAAAATTCCAGCTACAGGAGAGGCTGAGGTATAAAAATCAAAAGTTCAGGTCCAGCCTGGGCTTCAGAGTGAGAATAAAGGCAGCCTGGGACACTTAAGCAGTTTCTCAAGTCTCAAGAAAAGAAATTAAAAGTAAAATTTAAAAAATGGGCTAAGAGTTTTAAATTTATGCTTTGTGGCAGAGTGCTTGCCAAGCACACATGCTTAAGGTTCACTTCCAACTATAGAAGGAAAAAAAGAGAAGCCTTCACCAATAGGATCAACCAAAACAGAAAATGTTCTGATAATTTATATATATATATATATGTGCATGTATATATATACAATGTATATAATAGCATCCAAAGATCAAGATATTCAGAATAAAACCTTTAAAGGAGAGGATTCTGAAGGGTAGTTTACTACTTTATGAGAAACAACAAAAATAAGGAAATCCACAGGGTGGTTCCCCAAGAACATGCCTACAGCTACATGAATAACTGTCACCAGATCCCTCCCAGGCAGAAAATCAGAGAATTTATCATTTCCATAGGTAAAGCTCTTAGGTTAAAAGCAAATGTTTTTGCAACTGTCACCAAAAATTAACAGTATAATATGAGAGTGCTGGTGTAGTGTGTGCATGCATATTTGAATAATATCTCCTAGAGTTTGGGAGTTTAAATGTTCTAGAATAAAATTAGTAATGATGAAACTCTTTCAATCAATTCTTTGGGACAGTAGTGCTGTCTTAAGAGAAGGCAATTCTCCCCAGAAGAAACTGAGGAATATCATGAAAGTAATTGAATTCAGGAAGAAAACTCCCCAGCAAGTAGAATCCTAAATTTCAGAGAAAGACAGCCAACCTCAAATGCCCTAGGACCTGGGACAAGGCTGAATGGATGCCATCTTAGAAGCAACAAAACACTATAACCAGAAAGCAAGTTGGGAAGAAAAAGATTTATTAGGCTTATATTTCTGCATTGCTGTTCATCACTGAAGGAAGTCAGGACAGAACTCAAACAGGGCAGAATCTCAGAGGTAGGAGCTGATGCAGAGGCTATTGCTGCTGTGTTTTCCCTGACTTGCTCAGCCCACCTTCCTATAGACCCCGAACTATCTGCCCAGGGATGGCACCATCCACCATGAGCTGAGCCCTCCCTCAATAATCAGTAAATGAGAAAATGCCTTACAGCCGGATCTCATCAAGGCATTTCCTCAACTGAGATCCTTCCTCCCATGACTCTAACCTGTCTCAAGTTGACACGCAACCAGCCAGTACAACTGACCCCTTGTCAACTTGACATAAAAGCATGTCACTATTAAGTCATAACTTTCTGTTTTATTCATTCCCAAGATCTCATATTAGGAACATAACTTTAAAGTCCAACAGTCTTTACAAACTCCAACACATTAAAATTTTAGTAACCAGTTGTAGTATGAAGTTTCTGGCCAGGCTTAGTCCCAGGATCTGGACCAGCTGTCCCAAATAGATCACCCACAGCTACTTGGTCCCAAATAATCATACAAATGTGTATATTAATTACATGCTCCTTGGCCTATAGCTCAGGCATACTGCTAGCTCTTGCATCAACTCAACCCATTATTCTTATCATTATCATGTTTAGCCACATGGCTTGGTACCTTTTCTCAGAGTAGCATTCTGGTCTTCTTTCCTCTGTGTCTGCTGGTGTCTCTGCCTGAAGCTGCCCTCCTTCCTTTTATTTATGTTCCTATTTCTTGCCTACTTCTAGGATGCCTTGCCATTGGCCAAAACAGTTACTTTATTATCCAATGATAATTCCCAGCATTACATCTTACATCAACCAGTCATTTAAAATCCAAAATCTTTCAAAATTCAAAAATCTTTCAATTGTGAATTTCAGTAAAATATGTTCAAAAGGGGAAAATCAGGGCACAGTCAAAACAAAATTCTGGCTGCCCCTTGTCTAGAATCCACTCAATGATCTTCTGGATTTCTCCAAAAGACTTGAGTCACGTTTCTGGCTCTGCCCTCTGCAGCACACACAACTTTTCTCCTGTTTACCACCTGGCTAGACTCCACTAATGCTGCTGTTCTTGGTGGTCTTCCCATGGTACTGGCATTTCCAAAATGCTGGTTCTTCTACTGCAACTGGACTCCACTTTCACCTATAGCTTCTCATAGGCTCTATTCATGGTGCCAAGCCTCAACAGATGCCATGTTCAGGACCCTCTGCCTCATCAAGAATATTTGCTTGGTGCTTCTATCCTGCAGAAATTGCCTACTTGGAAGTCAGTTCCTATATCTCAATTCATCTCTTCCCAGAAAAGCCAGAAAATCAAGTATGCTAGTCAGAATTTTCTACAGGGACAGAATCAACTACAGCATGTAACAAGAGGGGATCTAATAACTAGCATTCCACCATGGAGGCTGGTTAGTTTGACGATGAGGGTCTGAATGCTGGAGAGTCATAGAACGTAGTAACTGTCTTCCAAGAAGAGGAGCACCTCATAACGAAGGTGTCCTTGTTTCATTGCTGTTGCTGTGATAAACTGTCTGATAATAGCAACTTACAGGAGTAATGGTTTATTTTAGCTCATACTTCTAGGTTATAGTCTGTAACCAGTAAGTTCCAAAAGATATAAAGAAAGAAAATTTCATATGGAGTTTCTGCCCATCATCTTCTCTGAAGTAAATTGGTGCTGCCAGGAACAGATGTGTCTCCCTGTCAAGCAAAGCCTTAGGTCATTAAACATTTTAAATGTCATATTCTATAGGTCTTTGAAGTGTTTGAAGACCATCTATCTATGTAAATATATCTGTGTATTATCTTGAAAACATACCTAACATGACTATAAGTATGACAATTATAGATTGTTATTAACTTGCATTTTTTAATTATACATTATATTCTTAAATGAGCTGTATGAGCACAATACTCCAAAAACATACTATAGTATAACAGCAATAACTTTAAATTTGTATCAAAAAACTAAAATCCACACCAATATAAAATATTTTAAGATTAATAGTTGTTTGGGGGATTAAAGTTGAGTCAATAGTACATTCTTTGTTTCATCATCTCAATATTATATTCCCCTTTTTTCTTTAAGAAAGAGAACTTTAAATTTAACTTCTTTGTTTCTTTCTCTGACAATTACCAATAACAACTTGCAGCCAACATCCCTTAAATGATAATAAATATCAACAACCCATTTTACAGGAATGTGAGAGTCATTCTATAGACTACTTTCTGTTGTTTAAAAGTGCTGACATCCTTGGGGGAACCTTGAGAAAATCAGAATAACTGTTAAATCTTGGCTGGAGTAACCTGTGAGATGAGATAATCTCAGCCAGCAGCCTTGAAGCTGCTCTCAATACAGAACTCATAAGGAATTGTAACAGAGATACTCTGAGAAGTCAGGTCATCTGGGCCATCCATTTTTTTCACTTTCTTTTTCTTTATTATGAATAAAGTCTCATTTTTTATTCATGTATCCCCTTGTTCAAAGTCCCTTTCCTCTCCCACCCCACTCAATCACTCTCTCTTCTCCCCATCTCCTTATCTCCTCCATAACAAGGGCAGGAGATCCCAAGGTCCCAAGGTGGCTTAGTTCATCATCCACTCCAAGCAGATCTTCTTTCTTCATCTCAACATCAAGACTGGGTCAGGTGTTTCTCTGGAGGGAATGGGCTCCAAGGTGTCAGTCCAAAGTGCTTCAGATCCCAAGCTGTTCAGTGGTTGTGGTGGTTTGTAGTTTGGGAATGCTTTGCTTTTTGTTTAAAGTCCACTAATGAGTGAGTACATCCCCTGCTTATCTTTCTGGATTTGTGATACCTCACTCAGGAGGATATTCTCCAAATCCATCCATTTGCCTGCAAATTTTAGGATATCATTTTTTTCTTACTGCTGAGTAGTACTCCATTGTGCAGATGTACCATGGTTTGTTAATCCATTCTTCAGTTGAGGGGCATCTAGGTTGTTTCCAGGTTCTTGCTATTACAAATAATGCTGCTATGAACATAGTTGAGCTAATGCCTTTGGAGTGCAAATGTGCATCTTTAGTGTATATACTCAGTAGTGGTATTGCTGGATCTTTGGGGAGATTGATTTCCAGCTTTCAGAGAACCCACCAAACTGCATTCCAGAGTAACTGAACAAGTTTACACTCCCACCAACAATGGAGGAGTGTTCCCCTTGCTCCACAACATCTCGAGCACAGGCTGTCATCTGTGTCTTTAATCTGACAGGTGTAAGGTGTGATTTCTCAAAGTTGTTTTGATTTGCATTTCTTTGATGGCTAAAGATGTTGAGCACTTTTTCAAGTGCCTTTCAGTCATTTGTAATTTTTCTGCTGAGAAATCCCTTTTTAGTTCTGAACCCCATTTTTTGATTGGGTTATTCAAAGTTTTGGGCTCCAGTTTCTTGAGTTCTTTATATATTTTAGAGATCAGTCCTCTGTCACTTGTAGGACTGGTGAAAACCTTTTCCCATTCTGTAGGCTGTCATTTTGACTTATTGACAGTGTCCTTGGCCTTACAGAAGCTTCTCACTTTCAGGAGGTCCCACTTACTGATTGTTGGTCTCTTAGCGTCTGTTCTACTGGTGTTATATTTAGAAAGTGGTCACCTGTGCCAATGCATTGGAGAGTATTTCCCACTTTCTTTATTTTATTTTTTTATTTATTATGAATAAAGTCATATTTTTTTATCTGTGTATATCCTTGTTCAAGCTCCCTTCCCCCTCCTACCCCTTCCAGTCACTCTCTTTTCTATCAGCTTCAGTGTGGCTGGGTTTATGTTGAGATTTTGATCCACTTGGATTTGAGTTTTAAAGATCCTATCTTTTTTCCGTTGAATATTTTGGGTCTCTTTGTCAAAGATCAGATGTTCATAGGTTTTTGGGTTAATGTCAGGATCTTTAATTCGATTCCATTGATTCCTAAGTCTGTTTTTATGCCAGTACCAGGCTGTTTTTATTACTGTAACTCTATAGTATAACTTGAAGTCTTGGATGGTGATGCCTCCTGAGGTTCTCTTGTTGAGTAAAACTGGTTTGGCAATCCTGGCTTTCCTGTTATTCCAAATGAAGTTGAGTATTGTTCTTTCAAGGTCTGTAAACAATTGTGTTGGGATTTTGATGGGAAGTACATTGAATCTGTTGATTACTTTTGGTAGAATTGCCATTTTTACTATGTTGATCCTACCTATCTAGGAACATGGGAGATCTTTCCATTTTCTGATATCCTCTTCAATTTCTTTCTTCAGTGATTTACAGTTTTTGTCAAATAGATCTGTTTCTTTTTGGGCTATAGTTACTCCAAGGTATTTAGTGCTATTTGCAGCTATTATTAAAGCGTGATGTTTTCCTTACTTCTTTTTCAGCCCTTTTATCTTTAGTGTATAGGAAGGCTATTGATTTTTTTTAATTAATTGTGTATTCTGCTACATTGCTGAAGATGTTTATCAGCTGTAGAAGTTCCCTGGTAGAATTTTGTGGATCACTTATGTATACAATCATATCATCTGCAAATAGAGATAGTTTCACTTATTTTTTTTCAAATTGTATCACCTTAATCTCCTTTTGTTCTCTTATTGCTTTAGCTAAAACTTTGAGAACTACATTGAACAGATAAGGGGAGAGAAGACCTCCGTGTTTAGTTCCTGATTTTAGTGGGTATTTCTCCATTCAGTTTGATGTTGACCATCGGCTTCTTGTAAATAGCCTTTCTTATATTTAGATATTTTCCCTGTATTCCTGATCTCTCCAGGACTTTTATCATAAAGGACTGTTGTATTTTGTAAAGGCTTTTTCAGTATCTAAGAATATGATCATGTGGGGTTTTTTTTTCCTTCAGCAGGTAAAATATATGTTATGTATTTTGTAGTTTTTCTAGGGTTTTTTTTTTATGTCTGTAATCAGAATTTTCAGAGGATCTTCCTTGATTGAACATGATTTTTTTAAAAACTGGAATGAGTCCATAGCCTTTCGTTTCCTATGGAACTAGAAGTATAACCTCTCCCCAAATCAATATACCTTTTGACCTAAATTCTGAAGTCAAGACATTTTCAAAATATACAAGTTGGTTTGATCTAGCAGCCCTCATAATCCAGTGTGTTCTAACAGCCAAAAAATTTAAAGACAATACAACATACAGGATTCAAAAGCCATTTTTATGTGGGTTTTCTCTTTTTATTACTTTACTCCCCTTTAAGAACTTTATTATTCATAATCTGTTTTTATATACCCTTTCTCTTCTTACCCCCAAGTCTATGTGTATTTTTAAAAATACTGTGACTCATTTAGAGGTTGCTTTTTTTTTTTTCTTGTCTGGATCTGTCTTTACTGCATATCCATAACCTTTTCTGTCTGCATGAGAAAAACCCTAACCTGCCACTCAGCATGTTGCCTCAGTTCAAGCCCACAGGCAACAGCAGGAAATGCCTCTTTGTACCTTAGCCCATGTGAGAGACTGTGGCAACCCACCATATGAGAGACTTATTATTTATAAATGCTCAGCCAATAACTCAGACTTATTACTAACTCTTACATTTAAATTAACCTATATTTCTTAGCTGCCACAAGAATCATGGCTTGCTGCCTTATTTCTACACATCCTGCTTCCTCTGTGTCTGTTGGCATCTCTCTGACTCTGCTCTTCTTCAATCCCAGAATTCTTTATTTGGTTGTCTCACCTATACTTACTGATTGGCTACCTACCAGTTAGTCTTTTATTAAACCAATTTGAGTGGCAAATTTTTACAGTGTGCAAAAGGTTTATTCCACAGCAGTTGAGAACCCTAACTAAAACACTAATGCATGAAGATATATGCTTAAATTCATTCTCAAAAATATTCCCAGGTAAGGACCATTGACATAATTCAAATGTCTGTCAGAAGCCAAACTGAAGTACTGCTCTGTGTAGGATGGGGACAGAGGTGGCAGGTAGTGGGAGAAAAAGATATTGAATTTTCCTTACTCTTGGAAATGTTATTGCATAAGACCCAGCATTTCAATGGAGCCCTGTTGTATAACAGTATTTTTCTGGACTGAAACATTATATCCTGCAAACCTCCTTAACTGGGAAGTTATAGGACTAAAAATAGCTTCAGGAGGAAGTCCCTGAAACTGAATTCATCAGTTGCTCCCTGTCAGAATAAGCAATAAAAGCTGGGAGTCCCTCCCTCCCAGATGAGCAGAATTGAGCTGCAAAAGAAGACCTACAGACAAGGCAAGCTGCAAAGAAAACTGAGACCAGACAAGTGCCTGGAAGAAGCAGAAATCAGCTGAACTACCAGGAAGAGGTTTTGACCAACTGAGGTACCTGAAAAGGACACCCTCCTACCTGTAATGCTGCCTGTGCTCCAGATCCCCAGCTTTGTAAACTATCACACATGTTGGAGTGGGATTTGATAATGCAGCTGTCTTTGAGGGTTTTTTGATCCTGTAGATAACCCCTCACCCATTTCCTATAAGTGACACCAATAAAACTCATTGGTTCATCAAGTTGGACTCTGCTGGTGTCTATACTTTGGTCTGTTGTGGGATCCTTGTGGTAGTTTGAATGTAACTGGTCCTCATAATCTCATAGGGAGGGATTAGGAAGAGGTGTGGCTTTGTTAGAGTGAGGATAGCCTTGTTTGGGGTGTCACTGTGGGGGTGGGCTTTGAGGTTTCCTATGCTCAGAACACTGTCCAGTGAGGCAGTTGACTTCCTGTTTCCTGAAAACCAAGATATATCCATCATCATATCTGCCTGCACACCATCATGTTTCCTGATGATAATGGACTGAACCTCTGAAACTATAAGCAAGCCACCAATTCATCTAAGTATTTTTCTTATAAGTGTTACCATGGTAATGGTGTCTTGTCACAGCAATAAAAACTCAAACTAAGACAATCCCTATCTGGGGTGAGTAGACAAATATGTTTCATATTCCCAGATGAAATTTGCTCATACAATCTCTTCCTCTTTTCATAACTTTTTTCTTCAAATACCCAAGGCAGAAGGAAAAGCCAAACTCAGCTGGAGGGAAGTTGGAGCCTTTGCTTGCCTCTCTTCACCACAAGGGGGAAGTCTAGAGCCAGGAGGGGCTAGTGAGGGAGATGGCATTTACCTGATGGCCATCCCCTGCAAACATTTCAGGTTTCATAACTAGTGGATTGAACCCCAGAATCAGATTCTGACCCATTTAGCATCTAGCTTTTCCTCAAAAGAGCTGAGCATTTTCTTAAGCAACCTCACAGAACTAAAGTGCACAAATGTGGACTGAAAAGTTAGAGGATGAATTATGTTTAAAAATAGCTTGACATGGCACTTAATATTTTGAAATATTTTAGGCATGTAGGTAAAAGTAACAGAATTCATCATAGAAATATTCCACTATAGCTATTATGTAGCTGAGAGAGTGATAATGTAGTAAGTTACTTGTTGCCATACCAAATACGTGGTCTAAGAGCATGGAGAACATCTAGAAAGATGGCCATTTGAGTGATAGGATTACTACTAAATTTGTGTTTTATTATGCTTTTCTGCTTTGCTTCAAGTTCTCTATGATGATTCTGAGTTCTCTATAAAGCTCAAACATATAGAAAGTTCATTTGTAGAAAATAATTTTAAGCAAACTTTGTTAATGTGAGAATAAACAACTCTGTTTCTTCATTTTCATCAATGTGAAATCCCCATTTGTAGTTTAACTTCGTTGTGACTGTTAGATAGTGTGGTAGTTTACATCAGAATGGTCCCCATAGTTTCATAAATTTGAATTCCTGGTCTTCAGTTGGTGTGACTGTTTAGAAAAAATTTAAAGGTGTGGCCTTGTTGAATAAGGTATATTACCAGGATCAGGCTTTGAGGTTTTAGAAGCTGACACTAAACCCCATTGTCATTCTCTACGTGTCCTGTCATCACCCCATCTTCCTCCTCTGCCTCGTGCTTGTGGATGAGATGTGAGCTCTCAGCTCCTATTTCAGTACCATACCTGGCTACCTGCTCCAGGCATCCTGCCATAATGGATAAGATCTCACCCTCTGCAACTTTAAAGACCCCAACAAGCTTTTTCTTCTGTAAGTTGCCTTGGTCATGATATCTCTCTCTTTACAGCCATAGAAAAGTCTCTAGTAACTGGCAGTCACAGAGTAACTTCCCTGTCTGCTCCTTTCTGTCCTCTCTAGACAGACATTGGATTGTGAAGATTCCATAGTCCTAGGGACCTGTTCCTCAGTGGGGCAGGACATATGTGTTAATACTGCACTGTGAGGTTAGTCCTCTTTGGTCTTCTGAACCTGCAGGTCCTTTGCTGAGATCCAGCAGGTCTTTGGGAGCTTTATGAAGTCTTCCCACAGTACAATGGGAAATCTAAGCTCTGGGAAGAAGATGTGACTCTATATCATGTCCTTCAGTTCATATGATTATCCATCCACCTGAACAGTGGAAGAAACCACTGAAATGCCCCCATTGCTAGCGTTCCTCTGAAGCTTAAATGATTATACGGAAGAACATACCTGGATCACCAAGAAGTCCCCCAGCTGCTGGTGGTGCCAAGCTTATTGCCATCATGTTATTGTGTGGGCTCACATCATTATAAACCAGTTCTTGTAGCTGCAAGTAGTCACCCAGCTTCCCATCCACCCCTTCCAGTACTTTCGATATTCACATAAAAACCCAGCTGCTTTTCATTTTTAAGCCACAGAGTGGCAGCAGTGCTTCATAACTTTATCTTTGCTCAGACCCAACTTGAGCTTTTTTTTTTTGGTGGTGGTGGCTAGCAATTCGTTCAGGTTCATTTTGTTTTGTTTATTGGGGGTGTCATTTAACAAAAATTATATATATTTATAATGTACAACATAATGGTTTGAAATATGTATGCATTGTGGAATGGCTAAAGAGAGAAAATTAGCATATGCTTTACTTCTCAATCTTACTATTTTGTTGTTGTTATTGTTGTGAACTCACTTAAAATCTACTTTCTTAGTGATTTTCTTACCTGATTAAATATAGTCTCCATCTGGACAAAGATCTCTTGAACTTACTCTTTTTGGCTAGTGGAAATGTGTATTTGACCAACTCCCCAATCTCCTACCCACCCCCAAACTCTGATAGCTGTTCTCTGAAATGGCTAGTTCTTAGTTCCAGAGACCCATCAAAGGCAAGGTCATAGACTCCATTAGCCTAAACAGAGTCAGAAGACAATGAAACCTTTCATGAGCTAAAAAGGGTGAATAATTGTGGACTGCTCAGTTAAACAGCCAAGGGATTATCAAAGAAGAAAGAGTAGAAATCTTGTGTGTCTCTGTGTGTGTGTGTGTGTGTGTGTGTGTGTGTGTGTGTGTGTGTGTTGTGAAGTCAAGAAGAATCCATGTGTTCTGGCCACAACAGGATGGCTGCATTCATGAGTTCACAACACACACACACACACACACACACACACACACACACACACACAGACACATACACACACAGTGGAGGGATCATTACAGAAGAAAGGATAGGAAGCTTATAAGAACCAGAAGTCTCCCTGGAGAAATGACTCAGTGGATAAGAGTACTGGCTGTTCTTCCTTAGAGGTCCTGAGTTCAATTCCCAGCAACCATATGGTGGCTCACAACCATCTGTAACGAGATCTCAGAACATGGTATATATAGTGAATAAATCTTTAAAAAAAAAAAAAAGAAAGAAAGAAAAGAAAAGAAAAACAACTTTACAAAAAAAGAGTCAAAAGTCTACATTCCAGTTTGGAAGAGGAGTCCCCATGACTTGTTCATGCTATTGATGACAACCATGATCTCTAGAAGAGTCAGACTTCTTTAAGGTTAGGCCCTGGTTAGTTGATCCCATGCTCAGGTGGATGGCCCCCACATAAGAATATGGACAACACAAATGAGACTCACTGAATTATTAAAACAAAACAGAAATAGATAACACAGGGGGGTGGCTCTTGAGTGGAGGGCAAATGATATCAAAATACATTGTATGCATTATGAAATCTCAGAGGATTAATAAAAATATTTTTGTTTTTGAGACAGGGCCTCTCTGTATAGCTCTAGCTGTCCTAAAATTCACTCTATAGACCAGGCTGGCCTTGAACTCAACAGATCTTCCTGCCTCTGCCTCCCAAGTGCTGAGATTAAAGGTATTCGCCATCATGCCTGGCTTAAAAATACTTTTAAAAGGTTTATTTAAAAAGAAAAAGGGCTTCTTTTTGTGTTTATTTTCATGGAAATTTAATTTGCACAAAATTTTATGTGAAAATATCCTGCTCTGATTTCTATAGGTCTCAGTAATTAGCAAGATAGTAAACCAAGAACCTACTCAAAAATAATAGTGATTGTTTATCGAGTGCCTACCAAGTTGGACCACTTCTGCAGAGCTTTCTTCATTATTTCTAAGAAGTACAATGAGTATAAGTACTATAAATGAAATAAAGGGCCATGAGGAGGAAAACACATTATTTTATACTTGGTCTTGACAGAATCCCTTTTCTATTTCTATAAAAATAATGTTCAAATCTGTATAATCTGTAGAAAGAGAGGGGCTTTTGGTGGTGATGGCGGGTTTTTTTTGGGGGGGGGTCTATTGCCTTTTGTCGTTGTTGCTGTTTGTTTTTGTTTTGTGTGTTTATTCATTTTGGAGGCAGAGAGGAAATTTCCAGAGTGTGACACGTCCCTGACTTCTGATAAGGGCATCATGCTGCATTATAACATGACTACAAAGCAAAAGGGGAAATCAGCATGTGCAAAGAGGAGTCATGTAAACCAGAAAAAGGACAGAGGACAGTGACTTATTTTGTACTAAGCAGCTGTTGTACAGCATTATCGTTTGAGCAAACTGTCACTGTCTTTATGAATTCATCTGTGCCTGCTTGTAAAAGACCAAGCTTGTAGACTCTCCCTTATAGAAGGAGGGACTGGGGTAGTTATTCGCTCCTCACTTGAGTATCCATTTAGATATTCCACCCAGTCATTTGTATGTAATTCTACCCTAATTGCATATGGCCTCTGTGTCTCTGGGGAGAGGCTAGAATATATTGTTTGGAAGGGACTTCCATGATGAGTCTATGGGAAGCCGTCATTGATGCAGGGCAAAAATTTTTCAGTGTGGCTACCTTGTGGTCACTACATTCCTGTCAGTAAACCCTCACCCAAACTCTGTAAATAAGCCCAATAAAACCAGTGGTTCCCCAGGAGGAAGTTTGGTGGAATTCTACTGGAGTTTATCATTGGAATCTAAGAAGAAAAGAGTGCAGATATTGCCTAGTTACCTCCTCAACAAAGAGAAAATTTTCATAACAGCAGCTCTCTTGATTTCAAACTTATTTCTTAAAGGAAGACATTAACTCTTTCCAGCATGATACTCTCATGACCTGATCACCTCCCACCTCTTAAAAGTCCCACCACCTCCCACTACTGTTACATTAAGGACCAAGCATTCAGCACATGATCTATGGGCAACTAACTACATTCAAACCATGGCTATATTTATGATTCATTTTTAGTCAACTTTTGTGAAAGGTTCAAGGAAACTATCTGGAGAATTTTGTTTTACATATTTATCTGATTGTTCTAGCATGATTAATTGAAAAAATTATCCTTTCTCCTATGAGTCACCTTTATACATTTGCCAAAGATCAGTTGCCTGCATTTGCTATTTCTGGATTGTCTTCTGCTCCACTGAACTATGCATATGTACAGCTGTTGTGTACAGTTTTAACCGGTACAACCGTCTAGGAAGTTTTGTAATGGGATAGTGAGACTACATCCACACTTACTAAATTAGTTATTATAAGTTCTTTCCACTTAATTTAAATTTTAAATTTGACTTGTTAATGTCTACAAAATACCTTGCTGGAATTTTATGAGATTTCCCTGACTCTATAGTTCAGGCTAGAAACAATTGGCATATTAGGTATATTGGTTTTTTTAACCCACCAGCATAGAATAGCATAGATACACACTGAAAGGCAGGTGGTGAAGCATCTAATTTACAACAATGATTGGTCTCAGGTTTTGGCACCAGATGAATGTGAAAAAGAAATAGAAAAGGACAAGATATGACTCTCCTAGGTATGGTGGAGGAGACAGTTTGTCTTGGCTAAAAGGAAGAGCATAGCCAGAAGCAGGAGCATCTGGAAGGCATGAACAGATTGAGCCAGGCCATATGAGGAGAAGTAAGAACAAAGAGAAGGAAAGAGCTGCCAACCAAGAAGGGTAGCCTGGGCCAAGAGACTGGCACAGTCAAAAATGACTGGATTATATAGGGAAGGGCAGTCCATCCCCTAGACTAGAGATATTTACGATAGGGATAGGGACAAGGTACACCACCCAAAGGACCCTGTAATAGGTAGAAAATGAGGAATACTGGGACAACCTGGAGGCCAGAGTCTACTTTAATATGTCAAATAAACGTCTCTGCTAGTCTTGAGACCTATCACCTGTCCACATCTGATAAAACCCTTCTTGCTTTACTTTCTTGGTAAAAAATAAACAAACAAATAAAAAAAAAACATGAGGGTAAGAAATTGGGGGGGATATGTGAAGGCAAATAGTCTTTCATTAGAGACCACTCCTATAATGACAAAGCTAATTGAAGCTATTTTTGATAACAGCATTTATTCATGAGTGCTGAGCCTTTCTAAGCTTATCCCATCTTAAACATATAGTCTAAGGTGCATAATAGGCATGCTAATGTGGATGGAGGACAGCTCAGAAGGACCTCATGCTACACAAAGAGCTACAGGCAAGTAAGCAAAGCTGAGAGCATTAGTTGCCTATAGAAATAGTCTTGCCCAGGGAAAACTGCTTATCCAATACCAATGGTCAGTCCTGAAAACATAGACATGCTGAGCAGGTTGTATTTATGTATTTAGAAATCTCTCTCATGCAAATAAACACACACACATACATATTCATATGTAACATCAATTAAAGAAAAAGTAGCCATGAGCAAAGTTGGGGGGAGTGTTGCATGTGATGGTTTGAATGGAGGAAAGTAAAGAGGAAATCATATAATTATGGTTTCAAAAATTTTAAATTATTTAAAATGTTTTTAAATGTCTCATTAGCAACAATGTTGGTATCTGCGTTTGTGATCTCAACAATAACCTGAGATAGTATATGTAAAGTGATCAGTGTAATGCTAGACAGATGTAGTTATAATTATTAAAATAATGACAGCAACCCATAACTATTGGGAACGTAACCAATGCTCAGCTGTGGTAGCACACACCTTGAATCCCAGTTGTCAGAAGACAGAGGCAGGCAGGCAAACTCAGGCATATCTCTGAGTTTGAGGCCAGCCTGGTCTACAGCATAAGTTCTAGGATAGCCAGGGCTACACACAAAAACTCAGTATAGGGGTGAAAAATATAACTAGTGATTACCAAAACATGAGCCACGTATGTTTGATGGCTCACACCAAAGAGAAATTAAAGCCAAGTGTTATAGCATGCATCTGTAATACACTTTGGAGGCTGAGGTAGGTGGAACTCAGTTTACGAGCACTCAGGTCTACATAGTGAGACTCCTTCTATAGAAACTATAAGAAAGAGCTTGAGCTGGTTGTGCTAGTGCAATCCTGTACACCTAGCTCTCAGAAGGCACAGCAGAAATATTGCCACAACCCACCACTCACCTGGTCTTTGTATATATTTCCAGGCCAGCTAAACAAAAACAAAATGAAAGAAAGAAACAAAAGAAAATCAGTCCAACATAACTAATCCTCATCTAGTAGAGAAGCAATAACCACACATGGTAAGATGAAGTCATCTTCAAGACAGGCATCACAAGTCCTGAAAGCATTCAAGGCAGGATCACTGAAGGGCATGGGAAAAGAAATAGAACACAAGCAGGAAGGGTAGTGACAGAGGTCAGACCCATGGACTGAAGAGGGAAATCAGCTGAAGGGCATGGGAAAAGAAATAGAACACAAGCAGGAAGGGTAGTGACAGAGGTCAGACCCATGGACTGAAGAGGGAAATCAGCTACACTGCCAGAGTTGCATTTACTGAGTGAATTGAAACACAGCCTACAGCCCAGGGGAAAGATCAAGGCAATTTTTCAAGAACCTTTTTAGTCATGTGCTCTTCTTAGCCAAGGTTTACAGTGGCCAGCATGACTTCTGGATCATAAAGGTAATATCCTGGGGTCTTATACATTTACTTTGAAGACAGGAGCTGTGATATCTGCACAGAGAATATTCCAACAGATTGAGAAGAAGCCTAAGTGCTTCCTTGGTACCTGCTATATTGCACAAACACTCCTAAGGGCACTTAACAAGACCTACCCATCCATAGCAATTTCCTTATAGCTACATTACAGTCCAGAAATGTGGTCATTTCCTATAGACCATAAATCAACCCAGGTGCTTCCTGTAGGGGGGGGGGTAGGTTAAAGCCTTCAGGAAGAAAATGGTATTGATTTGGGCCTTGGTGGAGAAAGATGCTTGTATTGTGAAAAGAGGCAGAGGTTGGGACTAAGACCATGTCTCAAATCTAGCAAATAAGCTCATTTCTCCCTCAGGCAGCGACACTGGCTTTGATTTTTCAGGAGCTTTAAAAAGAGCTCATAGTACATGGTTTTAGGGCTAAGACCTGGAATGCAGTGTCTCCTCAACCTCTTCAGAGATTAGATACTATTATCTTGTTTTCTTCAGAGAAAGCTTAGTAAGATAAATGACTGTCTGTACTTACAAAGATAAAGCCTTTTATGTACAAAGTTTAACCATGACCTCATGACTGAAATTTAATAGCTATGTAATGTTGATCTCTATTGAGATAGGATTGGAAATGTAAATTAGGGTTAAGGCAGGGGAGGCCATCTCTACCTCCAAGAATTTGGTATTCAATGACACTCTCTACTGTGCAGGCAGAGCAATTTTACCTCTGAGGTAACAAAGTCTCTAAAAGCAGGAACTTAAAGCCTCATCTAAGCAAACTAGTAGGTCTAGAATGGTAGAATGTTGTCTGCTGGGAATGAGACTCCTTATGCCAGGCTCAGAAAATCCCTCAGGGACTGTGGGTGCCCACTCTGCCATTCTTTAGGAACACTTTGGGCTTCTGCTGTCTTCAGAGCCCAAGACACTACTGGACTTGGCCAGCCAGTGAGATCCCAAAACAAAAGCAAAAGAAAGAAAGAAACAAGGAAATCAGTCCAACATAACTGATAAAATAATTATATATAATATTATTTATATGTATTCCAGTAAAATAAGAAACTCAACATCATAACAAAGAAAAGAAAACCACAAGACTAAAGAAAATATAGACTTTCACAGGTCCCTGTATAGGTATGGTGTGTCTATGAGTGTGGGAGTAGGTATGCACAGGTCCATGTATATGTCTTGCCCCCAGAGATCAGAATTGGATCCAGAGTTAGAAACTACAAATACTTATGAACCACCTGATGTGGGTGCTGGGATCTCGACTCTGGTTTTCTGGCAGAGCAATAAATGCTCCCATCCTTCCCCAACTCAGTTGCTCTATGTAGCCTTGGCTGTCCTGGAACTTGCTCTGTAGACTAGGCTAACCTCAAACTTAGAGATCTGCCAGTCTCTGTCTTCCAAGTGTTCAGATTTAACTCTGAGTCACTTCTCCATTCTGAGTTTTGTTTACTTAAGAAATTTTTTATTGTGATTTGTAGAAAGCAGACTATCAAATTTGCCATTTTAACCAGTAGCATAAATATACATAAGATTTCCATAAGCAGTTTGTCTCACAGAATTGAAACTCAATCCTCATTAAATAATTTCATGATTTTCTCTTAACCCTGAAACCACCACTATGCTTTTTGTCTATGAGTCTGAACTGATATTATATGTACTTCATAAAAGTGGAATACTATAGTTATAGCTATCTTGGATAGCTCAAGAAATAGAAATTTTATGTTTAAAATAATTAGAATTAATTAACTGGCTTAAGATTTTGCTTAGGGATAGAAAAGTTGCCCTGCATGAGCAAGACCCTTACTTCAGCTCGCAGCACCATAAAAACAAGACATTATTTTCAATCATAAGAAATATTAATATATAATTTAGTATGTATCAAGGACTGTTTTAAAATTTTTCATGTGATACTCAATAAAATTCTTGTAACACTATCTCCAAGCACCATTATTTTATTCTACAGACAGAAAAATTGTTCAAAATAATAATTTGCCTGATTCACTGTCCTGGTTGGGTTTTTCAACTTAACTCAAGCTAGAGTTATCTGGGAAAAGGAACTTCAACTAAAAAATGCCTCCATCAGATTATCTGTAGACAAATCTGTGGGACAATTTTTTGATTAATGATTGGTGTGGCAGGGTTTCCACTCACTGAGGGAAGTGCAATCACTGAGAAGTGGTCCTGGAGGGTATAATAAAGTAGGCTGAGCAAGCCACGAAGAACAAGCCAGGAAGCAATATTCTTCCACAGTCTTTGCTTTTGTTCTTGTCTCACTGGTTCCTGTCTTGGGTTTCTGTCTTAGCTTCCCTTGATGATGAATTGTAAACTGTAAGATGAAGTAAACTCATTATTCCCCAATTGGTTTTGGTCATAGTGTTTTATCACAGCATTAGAAACACAAATAAAAAGTCACCAAAAACAAAAAATGGTCAAGAGAAACTCTCTTGAGGTTAGATTTCATGATACTAGATGTTGTGAAGTGCCTTTCATCATGGCACACCGTAGAAAGGTGGCAGAGCATGGTGGATTTGTGCCTACAAGTGTCTGTAAATACTGGAAAAAGATTCCATTAACCATTTACACAAACACTCTAAAATATCTATGTGCATTTATATTGAACCAGAGAAATGTAAGAATTATGTTAAGGAAACCAAAATGTTATTAAAACTTATAACAGCATCAAAACAGAAAGGGATACATATCGGTTCTTGATGAAAAATTTGAATATTATGAAAATATTAAGCCTTGTAAATTAATTTATCTTAAGATAAAAAGCCTTAAGATATTCTTTTTTAATAAAATGGAATTTTTTTCAATGTAAAGATGTGGCAGGCACTACTGTCTACTTGGCTGTTGTTCCTATAGTTTCTTTTGAACCGACCCACAGTTGGACTCAACAGTATGTAGACAAGACTTGTTTACAGCAAAGGTTGGTTTCTACCTCATTTCAGTGAGTTATAACTACTTGCTACACCAACCACACACTCCCTCTTCTTTTCTAGTGATTTGTCCAAGAATGGGTATTTCACACTGGGCTGGAAAGATAGCTCAGTGATTAAGAGCATGTATTATTTAATACAGAGAATCCAAATTTGGTTCCCAGTGCTCATATCGGGTCGCACAATTGCCTGTAACTACAGATCCATAGGATCCAATGTCTCTAGGGGATTCTGCATTCACATGCACATACCGACACAAAGACACATATGTAGTGAGTATAATAACCACTAGCAACTCATCAAAAGGTTAATATTTATTAAAGGGTTTATAGAGAAACACTTATAGATTCAAGGGATTAAACAGCTGGTCCACACAGCAGAAGTTGGTCAGATCTTTCCTCCAAGAGCAGCAGAGAGCAAATAGAAAAAGATCAGGCATGCTTCCAGTATTAAACTGGCCTGGCCATGCCCTGTACACTGGGTCCTCAAGGTCCAAAAGCTACAATTCTAGATAAAAGTGATAATGCCTGCTTTCTACTACATCTCCCCCCTTTGTCTAAATAAGAAAGTTCTAAAACTAAATATAAAACTACATACAATAGAAACAATTATAAGATAATGTACAGGGGAAGGAAAAGGCAAATAACATAAACAAGGTCAAACTACAACTAACAAGAACAACAAACACAAGACATACATTAAATGTCCAAAATATTGGTAAGCAGTAAGAGATTACTCCAAAGCTATCTATCTTGAATAATATAAATCTAGTACCTAAATGCTCTTAGCTAAGATATGAGATATTCATAACTAACTATCTTGTCTTCAACCCATTAAAGACCTGAGAAGAAAAATTTATTACCTGAGTAAGCTGGAGGTGCAAACAAGCAACTTTTGAAATTTAGTAAAAGTAGACTAACAGCCAGCTGCCGCAGCTTTTCTACAATGTTGGAGCATTCAATATTTTGGGTACAAGCCTAGGATATCAGACAGATCTTTTGAGAAGCAGGGTATTTTGAGAAACCATCTTATTCTGTCTTGGCAGGTTTTAGCAGTCTCTTATCTTTCGTCATGCTCATGAAGACTGGACAACGTGCCTACTGTCAGCAGCTGAGGCAACAGAAGTTTTTTGTTCAACAGGCCAAAAAAGACAAACTCCATGTGAAGTGTCTTTGATGCCCAACAAATCTCAGGAAAGGACTGGTACTGCCAGGAGCAATCATGTCTCTCATAGCCAAATTCTGAATAACAAAACATTTAAATGCCATATTCTCTAGGTGTAGGAAGTATTTGAAGATGCCCTATCCTTCTGACATATGATACTATATATTTGGAAGACCTAATTAACATGACAAACAACATAGGTGACTATGACCTGTAATTGTTATCAACCTAGATAACCTAAAGACTAAGGCTTATATTATAAAGATAGATAGTCTATAAACAGACATAGTTTACAGACAAAGACCTTGTGTATAACAATCATACAAAGCATCTTAAGCAGAAGTATAGTGCAAAATAACAACAATATCCTTAATATACAGAGGCAGTATATGTATATGTGTGTGTATATATACATATATATTATAACAAATGTAATTATATAGGTATAAAAATTATGTATAAATGACAGCAATATTCTTAATATGCATGAATGTACAAAATATTTTAAAGAGGGAGAAGCATGTATACAATATAACAAGTATATATTTGAATTTGTATCAATATATAAATTCACATTAGTATCAATATACAAGAATTCATAGCTGTGCAAATTGTTTACGGCTAATAGTTGGCTAAATTTGTTTACAGGTAGATGCAATAATCTGCTTTTATCTGTCCTTCCTCCTCCCCATTTTTTTCTCTAAAAGAGATTCCCATGTGTAATTTTATTGTTCCACCTTCAACCAAAATATAATTTGTAACCACCCTAACAGAATGATAATTATTCATAACACTTAGAAGACAAAACTTATCAGGAGAGGGGGTGTAATTTTTCTTATAATTGCTTCTTGCTGTCTTGGAGTGATGATGTCTCTATGGGGGCCTGTAAAAAGCTAAGACAGTGTTATAGGATTGGCTATAACATCTGTAGTTAGTCTCAAGTACTTGGTAGGGCTATCCAAAGTTCTAGTTAGACCTGTAATAAAATGGATAACCTTAGTGAGCCATCTTGCAACTGTTCTGAACAGTTTGTAGTTCAAAACCAATCATTGAATGATGTGCACCAACTTAAAGAACATCATAATGAACCAAGTAGAATCATTTTGGTGGGGCTTCATCTTCTTTCTGTATGTTTTAAAGATTGCTGTTAGGAGAATTTGTTGTTTTCTGTAGAAAACTTAAATATTATTGATATTAAAATGAGAAAATTGGGGTTTTTAGAAAGAATTCTATCCAAAAAAGGTTTTAAGAGGTCAAAAATAAGTACAGAGAGAAATAGAATTAAAAATAAAATTATGACAATAGTCCCTATATATTGGATGTCTTCTGTCCCACACAAGGTGGTTTTTATGATATGAGACAGAATCTTGATTTTTTTTTTTTTGTTTTACCAACATGTTTGGATTTAAAAAAGAAGAAAGCCACTTACTCCAACTCCAAAGCCAGCTTGATTTGCAATTCAGTCAGGATCACAATTTTTTAAAGGTAAAGAGATATAAATATTAAGCAGTGAGAATTTACCCTGTAGAGTGTATTTGTACCAATAGACCTAATATTCTTTTGCTTTTCAGGATTTATTTCCTTTCAGCTTTAGGTATCCAATGTCTTTTAACTTCTTGAAGATGGTTATTTCTGTCTTTCTGTAAAAACAAAAACAAAACCATGCCCCAATCTTTGTTACATGAGCTTTCCTTACCACTTAGAAAATTGTCATATCGGTGAATGAGCCATTATTTCTCCTCTTGAAGTGGTGTTCAAATCAAATCTTTATTAAGTTTTTTGATACCCATAATTTTTCAACTCCTGTGGAAACAAAAGCAAAAGCCCTTCTCCAGTAAAGCACTTTTCCTGGTTTCCATTCTTAGGTCAGCACATCCAAGATGTAAACAGGTTGGGTTAGCTCAGAAGTGTTTTCTGTTATCCAGTGTCTCTCTGTAGCTATTGCTTCTCTTTCATCAGCATTAAGAATATTTAAGGTTAGTAAGGCATTATGCAATCAATCTCTGGATGTTTTTGTTCCTTCTTTCTGTTTATAAAGCAGATATTTTAAGATGTTATTAGATTTTTCAACAACTTCTTATCTTGTAGGATTCTGTGGTATACTTCTAATGTGCTTTGTATTATAATATTCAAAAGACTGTTTCATTTTGGGGGAATATATTCTGGAGCATTATCAGTCTTAATTACAGGTATGCCTATAATGTCCATGACTTCAAAAAAGGTGTATAATTACAAAATTAGCCCTTTCAAAGCACAGAGCAGTTGCCTACTGAAATCCTAAATAAGTATCAGTGGTGTGGTGTGCACATTTAATTTTTCAAATTCTGTAAAATGAAACACATCTATCAGCCAAATTTCATTTTTTTGCATACCTTTAGAATTGCTTCCTGCAGGTAATGGTGTTTGGTTATAGAATGAAGAATTAGAACATTAATTTATAGTTTCCTTGACTTGGTGCCAAGTGATGGAAAAGCCCTTTTTATATCTTTTGCTATTAACATGGTGTGTTTGTATAAACTTCTTAGGCCTCCAGAACATTTCCAATCAATCACATTATTACATTATGCTAGAGAACCTAGCAGATTCATATGGAATCTGATGTGTGTTATATATGGAATAATCTCTATTTCTGATAATTTACTGTAATTGTATAAATAATGAAGTTAATTCCGTTTTGTCAGGAATAAAGTCAGCAGTTTCAATATATAAAACAACTCTTTCTGCATATCGAAAGTCAATAACTATGCTGAGGGGTCCTGTAAAATCCATTAGAACAAAAAGAATGGCATACAATTCTGACTTTTGTATAGAATTTTAAGAGCTTTGAACTTTTATTTATGTCTCCTGATTTACATCCTGTTTTTCTTGATTTATTTGCATAAGTATAGAATGTAGGGACTCCAGAAATTGATTTTTGTCATACAATGTGAGGAATGATCCAACTTGTTCTTTTTAGGAATCATATTCTATTGCTTTTGGAATAGTGGTTGTTAATCCTCCCCCAAAATTATTGCAATCTCTCTGCCAATATTCATTATTGTATTGTATGTTTTGTAGAGAGGATATTTCCTCATTTGTTAAAGGTACTACAATTTTTTCTGGATCCACTCCTGTCAATTGATAAAGCCTTAATTTTCCTTTCAATATCAAGTCATTTTTCCCCCCACAGGTTTTTAACTTTTACTCAGTCTACATGGTAGAAATATCCATTCTAATATGATAGCCTCCTCCTGCATCCACCAGGAGATCTGTAGGAGATAATCTAGAATATAACTAGAATGCTGTTAAAATCCGGGTTCACACTATCTGGTTGTGTCACTGATAATTTCTTTTCCACATAAACCAATTATTCCTCAGCTGTTAATTTTCTTGGCCTATTTAAGTCCTGGTCCCCTTCTAGGGTACTATCTAAATGTAATAGTGTATGCTTGTCAACTCCAATAATGCACAATAAATTAGTGATGGTCCCTAATGATTTCTGAAAATCATTAAGAGTCTGCAAGCAACCTCTCCTGAGTTGACCCTTTTGTGGTTTAAATTTTTGTAGCTCTATTTTATATTCAAAGTAATTAATAGAATCTCTTTTTTGTATCTTCTCAGGGGTAATTTATAAACCCCAGAGAGGCAAAACTTGCTTTACTTCTTAGAACATGTTTTCTAAAGTATCTGATTTTGGATATGCTAATAGAATGTCATCTATATAATAATAAATTATAGATTTTGGCCAAATACTTTGGGCACTGAGGGTGCTAGCCAGGGGAACGGATCTAGCCAGGGTCCTGTTCAGAAGCTCTCAAACCTCACTAAGAGAGTCTCACAAGTCTCAACACAAGCCAGCTTCTATTTAGTCAAATTGTTATTCTGTCTTTTCTTCAGACTCCCAGGTGCCTTTGCATACACCATACCTCTCTTAGTCTGAACTGCCCTTCCTTATGCTGTCTATGAAAGTATGAAAGTCCTCATAGTTCAAAGCCTAGGTTAAACACCAGTTGTATTTCCCCCTTACACTCTTTTGAGTTAGTTCCTTTCTTTAAGGTGACCAGAGTTTGCTCTTGATATTAGTACCACCCACCCTACTTCTCACAGTCCTCTCTACTTGAGTCTTTCTGTAAAGGCAGAGACTTCATACATCCTGTAAGATCTGGATTGATTGTGGCAACATGAAAATAAAGATATCAACCTCTTTAGAAACAGAATTCTCCTTCAATGTAACAGTGGAAAGCAGTCAGTCTTTCCACAGGAGCTAGGGGTGAAATTATTAGTATTTCAAGCATCTCTAGCCACCTTCATAGTCTTGTGGCCACACATGCACTGGCAGTACTCAGACATCTGTACTAGTTAACCCAGAGTGCTATGGTCACACATGCATTGCCAGTACTCAGGCAAATACCTAGACATCCCAGAATTATGTGGTCTGTGTACATGCAGTCTATGTGCAGGAGCTAAATCCCCTTAATAAAGGTAAGCCCCTCTTCTCTCTCTTTCTCTCACTTACCACTCACATGTCTGCACTCCCCCCTCTCTCCCTCTCCCAATGAGGCTACTCTGTACCTGCTTTACCTCTCCTTCCCTCTCCTTTTCTTCCTAATAAAGCTTGCCTGCTTGGTGTGTCTTTCTCCATAGCTCCCATCTGCCATGACCACCATCTTGTGAATGCTGTCTACGTGGCATCTCCATCTCTTACTGGCGGTGGGGCACCTTAGCCCTTACTCGACAAAGCCTCTCTCCTGACATTTTACAAAATTAATAGGGCAGAATAGGGAGCTTCAGGGTGGAATGATTTTGTTCTCAGACTGATTTTTGGTGCAGGTTCTTATCATGTTGGCATCAATGCCAGGAGTTTTTCTGATATTTTGATCTCTTGTCAGGAGCCTCCTAGCTTGGGACAACTCTTCCTGGGGGAGTTTCTGAGATCACCCAAGGCTTTTACGTTATTAATCCTTTACTGTACACATCCCAGGCAAGGAAATGTACTAAAAACATTGAAATCTAACAGAGGGTTAAGAGAGCTCATAAAAGCATCTCTGATGTAAAAGAGGACAATTTCTTCAGTTTTGGTGATTTCTTCTGTTGTCTTCTCTCCTGGCTCCTCCACCCAAGAAAGCCTTCCTAGTTTTTAATACTTTTTAATTATAAAAATTATTTCTTGTGTGTGATGCATGTGTGAGCACAGATATATGCTTATCGCAGCATGCACATGTGGAGATTTGAGGACAGTTTTGGGGAGTCAGTTGGCCACTTGTATCGTGGCTTCCAAAGATTAAACTCAGGTCGTTGGGCTTGTAACGCAAGGACTTTGACCTGCTGAGTCATCTTGTTGGCCTTGATTTTCCTGCTCCTTCAAGAATAACTGTTTGTTGTTGTATTTGGTATGAACCAATGTACACAACTATATACTCAAGAGGCCCCTATAAATAGGAAGCCACACTGAATACATCCAACACATAAGACTACTAAAGGCATAAACACAGGATGAAATCTCCCATATGAAACAGATTTTATAAATATTAATTACCACTGACAGTGGAAAATGCACAGGACAAAAAGGATTTGGTCAAGGACATTTTTATATTCTGAATTATAAGAGCAATATTCACTTCATGTTGTAAGAAGAAATTTGTGCATTCATCAATAACCTAACACACAGTTAGTAGTATGTTTTAAGTTAGCACTCTGTATCTTAGATGGCCCTAGAGAAGAGCGACCCAGAAAATGTGATGGGAATGTAATTATGAGAGAGACATAGACATCTCATGTCTCAGATATGTGGCTGATAACCTGAACAGAAAGACAAGACTAAACTATGGGAAAAACTGATCTTTCACTTCCCCATCCCTGTAAAATCTGCTATTCGGCTGTGTGATGATAAGATGTAAGACAGTTTTATTTCAGGGAACTCATTTGCTGCCTTCTTAGACTGCTGACTCACACTGAAACATCATTTAGAGATTCCATTCTTGACTCTGCACATTGGTGTTTGTCATGACAAGCATCACAAACTCAGTTACTCTAGTTACAAAGCCATCCAATTGGAGTGGGCATTTAGATTATGGGCAGGAACCTGTAAAGTGTCTGTGGATCAACTCAAGCTTTTCTATAGTTCCCTCTAAAGAAGGCTCTGTGGTAAGTGATTAGTTCAATCAACAGGCACACCTACACTCAAATATAAGTCATTTTAATCATCTAATAGTCCCCACCACCCCACTGAGTCACTATCCCGGAGGGGCAGCTTCCAGTATTTACGAACATGCTTTCAAGCCTGATCTTGGAACAGACCTTTCAACTATGCTACCTAAGAAAGAAAACTAAATCTTTCTTTCTCTGGAAAATATATAGATTCTAAATCTTTTTGTTTTCCTCTAGAGGACATAGACGTTTTCCCCATGTGCACATCTAACAAGTCATCTCCAATATTTCCATCAAGTCAATCATGACTTATTCAGCAAATAATTTATATTGACAGTGTCTTAGGTAGTGTTTTCATTGCTGTGAAGAGACATCATGACCACAGCAACTCTTACAAGGGAAACATTTAATTGGAGTGGCTCACATACAGTTTCCAAAGTTCAGTCCATTATCATTATGGCAGGAAGCATGATGGCATGCAGGCAGATATGATGCTGAAGCTGACAGTCTTTACATCCTCACTCAGAGACAACAGAAAGTTGACCAACTTTCACACTGAGTAAAGCTTGAGAAAAAAAAAAACGCAAAATCTACCCACATAGTGAAATATTTCTCCCAACAAGGCCACACTTCCTTTTGGAACCATTTTCTTTCAAACCACCACAGGTAGACAGTCATTACTATCACAGAAGGATTTCTGTTGGGTCATTGTGACCAAAGCTGTAAGCATGCCATATAATCCTGGGGCTGCCTCCATAAGGATCAACTCTCCCTTCATTTGCTAGTATAGTTTTAGGAATTTTGGGTATGCCAAGACTTAGTTATCAGAAACACAGCCATGCCAAACAAATAGAGGTAGCCTTCTTGCTCAAAGTATACACTGATTATTTGCTTTTATTGAATTTGTTTATCCTCCACTATTATGGTTACACTCTTTGTTTAATTAAATTAAGCAGCCTTCTATTTATGATATTTGCTTTTAGGTCCTAGTAAGAAATTTCTGTTTAGGACCTGAAAGTATAACTTACTTACATGAAGCCCTCAGCAGTATATAAACATAGTGTGGTGGTAAATGCCTGTAATCACAGCCCTCAGAAGAAAGGTAGACAAAAGGGTCAAAAGTTCAAGGTCATGCTTGGCTATTCAATGAATGAGAGGCCATTCTAGGATATATGAGATCCTTTCTCAAAAACAAAGCCTTGGTTTAATTGAATTGTGTTTACTCTTGCTTAGGGATGTTATCAGGGAAAGATGTGGGTTTCTTTTTTCCTTAAATCCTTTTTGGCGTCTAGTAACATAATAAGCAGGTTGGTTACATTTAATGGGTCCATATAGACCGGCAGATCTACTGATACTGACATGGTTTGCATTATTGGACTAGATTCTGTTTAGATGCAGTACTACTTGTTTCCTGCTTCAGTGACAAAATACTCTGACTGAAGCAGGCAGGAAGGGCCCACCTGGCTCACAAAGCTAGGTGACACCCATTCCATCATTTCAGGGAAAGAAGGTGACAAGAATTTGAAACAGCTAGTCAAGAGCAGAGAAAGAGGAATTGGCCATATGCTTAGTCTTACCACAACTTTTCCTCTGTTATGGGGTCCAGAGCTCAAACCCAGGACTATCCACAAGGGACATCCTAACCAAGATACCTTTTATTAAGACTCCCTTCCCAAGAAAGTGTGAAAAGAAGGAAAAAGTCAGAAGTGATTGATGACTCAAAGAAAACAGTATCTTCCAGACACAACAGGACTGATGCTAACATAAACTCAGAGACTATGGCAGCATGCACAAGACCTACATAGGTTCAAGCCAGACTGAGTCCAGCACTGAGAGGGTAGCCCCATGACTAACACTGAAGCTATTACCAATGATACCTGTTGACAAAGGGAAAATCAGTTTTTTTCCAATGGGATGGCAACCATACTTTAGGCCAGGCTCACTGCCCAGAACTACTGGCTGGCACAAAATGAACTTCATGGTTTTGTTGTTGTTGTTGTTGTTGCTGCTGTCTTGTTATATTTTGGCAGACTTTTGCTTTGCTTTGTTTTGTTTGGGCATTTTTGGTCTTATAAATATTTTTGTTTTATAGAAAGAGAAAGAGATGGCAGAAGTAGAAAGGGATAGAGGGGAAAAAAGACAGAAATTTAAGTTGGATGAGCAGGGAGATGGGGGATCTGGGAAGAGTTGGGAAATGAAACAACATGATCAAAATGTATTGTATTAAAATTTTTAAATTAAAAGACATAAAAATGTAAACTCTCCAGGTTATTTTAGATTGTGTCAAGTCAACAACTAAAATCAACTGTCTGGGAAGCCTAAGTTATGTTGTTGAAGCACCTTATTGATATGGAATGCAGGAGTGGACACATTAAAAAAACACTAACTGATATTATTATAGAATCACATTTCTATTAGAATTTTCATTTCTAATCTTCACACCTCTGAAATTGTGCTATGCATTTCAACCAATGCTATTCTATAATTATTATTGGCTGAAGAGCAGGTATGACCTTATTTCCATGACCCGAAAAAACCATCAATGTGGTCAAATCATGGACCTCTTATTTGAATTATGTACAGTGAGGTTTTTAAAAATTATATGTATATGGGTGGCCAGAGTGGAAGTGGCTGGAGAATGTACATTTGTTAGTACAGCTACTTACAGAATCCAGAAGACTTCAGATCCTATAGAGCTATAGTTTCAGGCAGTTATGAACTGCCCAATAAAGGGGCTAGGAACTGAATCCAGGCCCTGTGAAAAAGCAGTTCACACTCTTAACAACAGGGTCTTTTCTCTAGCTCCTATATATAGTATTTATATTGCATTAATTACATTTCATTACTTTTTAAATCCTAAAGCATTACAGTATGATTTATCACTGACCTGAAAAGATCCTTTCACGTGCATGGAATCTGCATAGTGAAGCTTAAATTAGATACTAATAAAATAATTTTGTCATGAAAGCTGATTTAACTTTCTTTTTTCTTGCAAAATAGCCAAAAGACTTAAAGTACTGAGGAAGAAAGAGACACAGCACATATAAAGGAAATGGTTTATATTCATTATGTTTGGACATTGAGACACATAGCAAAGAATTGGAGCATACTGTCTAAGCTGCTGAATCTCTTAAAATGTATAAATAATGCCAAAGAATGAGAGGTTACAATTAGCATGTGTGTTTTGATTTTCATATTTTTGTTAGTTTTGTTGCTATTTTGAGATAGTCCTTTAGGCCCATACTGGCCTTGAACTTCTGATTATCACACCTCTTTCTCCCAAATGAAATGCTGGTGTTCCAAACATGCGCCACTACACTCAATTATCTCACATGTTTTGAAAGACTGTCTCTAAGAGATGTGACACTTGAATCAAGTTCCAGGATAGCCATTGCTGCTACACAGAGAAACTGTGTCTCAAAAAAAAAGATGTGATACTTGTCTTTGTGTCATTCAATGCTTCCATGATAACTTTGAGCAAAATGCTGCCCACAGTAAGAGCATCTTTTAAGAGACATTGTGTCTGCTGGACTGGTGCTGGTTGGTTTTGACTACAACACTCAAGAAGCAGAGGCAGAAAGACCACAAGTTTCAGGCCAGCCTGAGCTATATAACATGACCAGGTCTCAGACAACTCAAAACACACTCACACATATACACACAAAGAAAGAAGAGAACCTGCTGGGTAACTAGTCTCCTGTTGTTCAACTGATACATTGTGTGCAAATCCGGACATCAGTGACTGAGTCTAAAAATATCAAAGAAGGGCTAACTTTGGTTGCAAAGAAATGTCAGGAATGACTTAACATATTTGTTTCATTTCTGTTTTTCTTCTAGATCCACAACGATACTGACTGAGACCAATCAGATTACAACTTAACTCAGGCCACAGGACTAGACATCACAGCAGAGCTCCGGTTCATTCATTTTTTAGTGTGTAGTTGCCCTTCCTTCCTAGACCAGATCCTGGGAGCCATTCCAGGACAGCCACAGAAGAGTCAGCCATAACATGAAGCCAACATGTTGTAAACACAGTAGGAAAACCAATGGATTATTTCCACACAGTTTCAGGGTTTCCCCCCTATTATTTGTAAATAAAATCTTTAATAAGTGAATTCTAGCTGAATACAGGTTTAGTTAATAGAAAGTACCACTTAGCAGTTTTTTTTTCTCTTTAATCTGGAGAGAATATTCCCACCACCCAGCCTCCATTTGTCATTGGTTCATTTGGTAATCCACTGCAAGTCTCTGTCTACTAATTGTGTTGTAAGGCACATCGTAGATGTAGGACATCCTCATGCTTCAGAAAGTAAGAAGAAAATGGGTATGGTGATGTATTGGCAATCCCAGCATTCAGTAGGTGCAGACAGAAAACACAAGAATGTAAAAACCAAAAATCTGGATGAAGAATACTGTCAAGTCAGGAAGATATGTGTAGCTGATTAGTACTCACTTATTTTTGTGGCTCATAGAAAATTATCGGTCTTTGTTTTATTTGTTTGCATGCACAGGATGGAAATAAGGATATGTAGCAATAAAGTCAGACACCAATTTTCTCCCTTTTTTGCATCCAGTGTAAGCAGCTTCTTGAACTCTTCCCCTTGAGGCCAAATGCTGAAGGGCCATCTCTTTAAAGAAGCATGTCATGATACCTGTTTGGGTCACTGTTGAGAAAACAGATGAAGCTAGTTAAGGTCTAAAGATGGTGGATACTGAGTGACAACTCAGTGATTGTTGTTCTTTGTGCTTGTTGTCTGTTCTAACAGTCCATCAAGATGGGAGCACATGTATTATCTAAATTGTCATGAGGCTTCTATTCAGCTTTAATGTTTACCTGGAGGTCAAATTCTAAGACTAACAAAGCATGGTGTATAATCCCAAGACTCAGGAAACTGAGGCAGGAGATTTATAAATTTGAGAGAGCACAGGCAGCATAGAAACACCCTCCTTCAAAATAAACAAATCGGGGACTGGAGAGATGGCTCAGCGGTTAAGAGCACCCTCTGCTCCTCCAGAGGACCCGGGTTCGATTCCCAGCACCCACATGGCAGCTAACAACTGTCTGTAGTTCCAGTTCCAGGCAAATAAATAAATAAATAAATAAAGTTTAAAAAGAAAAAACAAACAAAATACAAAATAAACAAATTTATCTTGTGATCTTTAAATGTCTAGAATTACATTTCTTTTTAAAACTTTTAGATTATTTGAAGTTTGGAGGTGTTGTTTCTGGTTGAGGGTTTCTTGTTTGTTTGGGGTTTTTTGTTTGTTTGTTTTGAGATAGAATCTCAACATCTCCAAGGTGGGTTTTGAACATCCATAGATTAGCTTGAATTTTTATCCATCTGCCTCTATCTTCCAAGTTTCAATTTCTGGAATTATAGGCATGTACTACTTACAATGTTGACCCAGTCCTGGGGATTGAACCTGAACCTAAGACTTCATGCAATCACTCTACCAACGGAGCAACATGCCCAACCTACTATTCAAGAGTTTTGTTTTTTAATCTTTTAAAAATTGCTGAGTTTTGCAAATAAGTTTTCCTGTGTTGGCTTTCACATAACTTGTTTTTCTGATCTGCTGGCAGTTTAATAAGTTCAGCCTGTGCCTTTTGAACAGAAAGAACTTGGGACAGTGGGTGCATGTTAATTAGCTCTCAGATCTAGTCTTTTTTTTTTTTTTTTTTTTTTGAGATCCAGAGTTTGGCATTTAAAAGAAATTATAAATATAATCATGGCATTTTTTTTGGTTTGTATATCACAACAGACTCTGAGTATTTCCCCACCTTAGACTTCTACTATTCTTAATCAGAATGGCACTGTCAATAACCACCAAGTTCTGAGTGTCCGTGTCTCAAGGAAACAATTTTTTGTTTTATTCACAGTAGCTTCCTCTGAGCATCTTTCTCACCTTTATCCAAAGTTTCTATTTCAGGACAGATACACAGTGAGAAATGAGGTATGTGTAAGCAAAGTCTTCTGGGGGTGGTAGTGAATTGTCGGTTTATAATTACAAATAATGCTGTGCCAAATTATACTAAATCTTTTCTGTGCAAGAAGATCAAGTCTCTCAGGCTATGAAGATTCTCAGTTTAGATCTTCTCCTTTCTTTCACAAACCTTCCCAGGTACATCTGGATGCTGTTCCAGGGCCAGACTCTGAATTCCAGCAATGAAACAAAGATTCTCATGATATAGCTCAGGAGGGATCCTTGAACAGACTCTCTGAGCTGAATGTTGCCATAAATATATAGAATGGGACATTTACTATGAAGTCAGGAATGCAAATCTGGGAATCCTTTGGACATTGTATGCCATGGATGTTTCCCAGGTGAACAGGGTAGGAAGACACTGCAGACAGAGGACCGTCTCTTGGGTTGGGGATACGGCTCAGCAAGTAACAGCAATATCTGCTCAAGCATGAGGACCTTATTTGAAACCCTTGGTAGTAGTAAAAAGGCAGATATGGTTTCAAGGGTACAGGCTTGGAATGCTGTGATGGGCAGAGAGAGAAGGCTCACTGGGACTTGTTGGCTCCCATCTGAGTTCCAGGTTTCATGAGTATAAGAAATACATCACTATGATCCACCAGAAGTACAAGGACTGACAGACTGTTCTCTCCTAGCTGTCAGGTAGCACCTGCTTGCCCAAATTCTCTGTTCATCTTTAGTTTACTACTGTGCTTGCTAGGTTTATGTGAACTTGACACAAGCTAGAGTCATTGGAGAGGAAGGAGCCTCAGTTGAGAAAATGTCTGTATTAGTTAGGGTTTCTTTGTCATAAAGAGAGACTATGACCACAGCAGTTCATAAAGAAAACATTTAATTGGGGTGTCTCGTTTAGTTTCCGAGGTCCAGTCCATGGTCATCGTGATGGAGAATATGACAGTGTACAGGCAGATATGGTGCTGGGGCTGAGAGTGCAATATCTTGCAGGGAACAGAGGGGTCAATTGACTATCAAACTAAAGGAAGCTAGAGAAAAAGAGACCTCAAAGCCTGCACCCCTTTAAAAAGTCGCTTCTCCTAATAGTGTCACTCCATTTAGGGGACATCTTCTTTCAAACTACCACAGCCTCCATAAAATCAGGCTATAGAAAAGCCACTAAAACAGTATCCTTGTGTGGACTCTGCATCAGCTTCTGCCTCCAGACTTCTGCGCTGTTTGAGTTCTTGCCCCAACTTTCTTCTGTGATGAGCTATAATGTGGAATTATAAGCCAAATAACCTTTTCATACCAAACTTGCTTTTTCTCATGGCATTTAATCATAGCAATAGTAATCCTAACTAGGACAAAACTTGGTATTAGAATAGTGGAGTATTGTTGTGGCAGACCTAACCATATTTTTGGCAGGATTGTGGAAGGACTTTGGAGTTTGGGGCTCGAAAAGACATTGGGTGTTCCAAGATGGGTGAGTTGTTCTGTGGGAGCTTGGAAGATAAGAATGCTGAGTGAGGACTAGAGAGATGGCTCAGAGGTTGAGAGCACTGACTGTTCTTCTAGAGGTCCTGAGTTCAGTTCCCAGCAACCCCATGGTGACTCACAACCATCTATGATGACATCTGGTACCCTCTTCTGTATACTGTATATATAATAAATAAATACATCTTTGAAAAAAAAGAATGTTGAGAGAAATGTATGGGGCAGAGGCCTGGCTTGTGAAGTCCCAGAAGGAAGTTTGAGAGTCTATTAGGGATGTTGCATATTTCGAATTAAGAATCTTTGGTACTAATCAGCTGGGGCTGTTGTAATTAACAAGAGACCAACATCACTGAAGTAAAATTGGGATGATGGATGCTGGCTAGCTGCAGTTGAGAAGTTGAGATGAGAAGAAAAGAGTAGTACTGTTTTTGAAGTTATGAAGGGGTCATCTGCAGCTTGACACTATGAGAGGACAGGAGAAGTCATTGCTGAAGGTGCAGCCTCAGTGGCAGTGGAAGCCCCAGGACTGACAGGGTCATGCAAAGAAGATGAGACTTGGTATTATGAAGAGAGCCTATGAGAAGCTATTGGTGAAAGTGCAGCCCAGTTGTAGCAGCCATTTTTAAAGATGCCAGTACCATGAGATGCCAATAACAGCAGCAGGTGTGGACTGGAGCTGGCCTAAACTTAGGAGACAATCTATGTGGGCTGCAGAGGGTGGAGCCTTAGGAAGTCACCCCAGGCCACTAGATCCTGGGTCAATCCCAAACCTTGAGCACTGAGTTATTTCCACAGTTGGAGCTCTATTTTTTGCTTTGTTGCTTTGTTTAGACTTTGTCCTAGTTCTTCCCTCTTGAAGTAAGAAAGCATTTAACTTGTTTTATAGAGCCCACAGTCGTTGCATCCTAATTGATCTTCTAAAAAAAAATATCCAGAACCAGATATCTGGGGAAAAGCTGAAAGATCAAAAAGACAGAGGAAAAAGTCACTGGAGAACCTTCTCACCACTACTGAGTCCTCAGGCTGAAAGGGGGAAGATCCTGTCTCCACAAATCCTCAGACTGAAATCCTCTGAGTCCCAAACTGAAAGAGAAGGGAAGGGCTGAACTCCTGTCTCCTTCCACCTTATATTCCTTTCTCTGCCCAACCACATCACTTCACATCTTAACCTTCCTAGTGCTTGGATTAAAGGTGTGTGCTATCACTGCCTGGCTCTGTTTCTTTTCCAAACTGAATTAATCTCACGTCAAGATGGCCTTGAACTCTAGACGGATCTCTGACTCCCAAGGGCTAAAATTAAACGAAGTGACACCACTGCCTGGCCTCTATGGCTAACTCTGTGGCTGACTCTGCACTCTGTTCTTCAAACAAGCTTTATCTCTTAGAGGATACACAAAATATCACCACACACAGTTGAGAAAATTTGGATTTTTTTTTTAAAGACTGAACTTTTAAAACATTTGAATTTATAAAGTTGCAGGATTTTTAAAGTTTGTAATGTATTTTTTGTAGTATCAATATTAATATGTGAGCTTGGAGAGGAACAAGAAAGGAAATGTAGCTTCGTTGAGATGTGTTTGTGTGTTAAGTTGACAAGGGGTCAGTTGTGCTGACTAGTTTTTATTCAATCTGGAGCAAGTGAGATAAATTGAGAGTCATGCGGAGGGGCTCAATTGAGAAAAATGCCTCCATAAAATCAGGCTGTGGGCAAGCCAGTAAACAGCACCTCTCCATGGTCTCTGCATCTGCTCCTTCCTCCGGGTCCCTGCCGTTTCAATTCTTGCCCTGACATCCTTCAGTCATGGACTAGGAGGTGGAAATGTAAACTAAATAAACTTCTCCCCAATTTGCTTTAGATCAAAGCAACAGTAACCCTAACTAGGACTGTTACTGACTGAGCTACTTTATCAGGAAAGCAGGGCGGAGTTTCCAGCCCCGGGTGGGGCTATGCTAAATGAGTAGGAAAAACTGTAACTCTTCGAAGTATCTAGCTCAGGAGGAAAAATATTCACAATCAGGACTGTAAAAACCACTGCCTGACAGCAAATTGGCAGGCAGGCTGGGCATTTTTACTTTTGTCTACAGTAACTCTCAGTTCTATGGGATACAATAAAACTGTCTTACTTTCCCTGGACGAATTTGTTATTACATAGCAAGAGTCTTGTTTCTCACAGTGAAAAACATGAGAATACGGTAAAGGGTGATGGACCAGGACATCCTAGACTTCTGGCCGGGTGCTCAGAGCTCCACAAACACGTGGACACACCCCAACACACATGGAACAAGGGATCACTTCTGACCAGCATGCTTGTTCAGCTGCTTCAACATATCTTTGAAAACTGCTGTGATATCTCTCTGTCTCTGTCTCCCCGGTCCCGTATTTACCTCTTCTGTGTGAGCCAGTTAATCCTGTGTCTGAAACTGTATGAACATTTATTTCAGGACTGAGAAAAATGAATGAAAGCTGGGCATGGCGGTGCACGCCTATGATCCCAGCACCCGAGAGTCTATATTGTAGGAGGATGAACAACTCCAGACCAGTCTGAGCCACATTAAATAAACACTAAAGAAAGACAAAGCGGCACTAGGGTTGCTCAGAAGCCAAGAGGAGCTGGCATTATCCTTAGAGCCAGTTCTCTGCTGCTTTTCTACACTCTGAAAACCAGCATTTGGGGATGAAGAGGAATATAGGGTGCACGCTGGCAATTCTAAACTGGGGGAGGATGGGGAGGGGGGCTGGCCTCTGGATGCTACAGCGGAGTGCCCCAGAGAGCACATCAAAGTCTCTGTTCACGACTGGGCAGGAGCCAACCAAACAAGCGCCATAGAAGAGTGGAGAGTAGCCCTGAGACAACCCCAGCCCCACAGAATCCCGGGTCCCCGGAGGCAGGGCGGGGGCGTGTCTGTCACGTGGAAGTGGCGTGGTGGCGTAGGCGCTAATCTGCGCAGGCGCGCCCAGTCCCAAAGTCCTCAACGCTGAACTCCTGCGGAGAAGTCGGGCAGGAGGCACCTGTGTCCACTGGCGGAGCTCTGCAAGGTCCGTGACGTCCACGGAGGCGGGGTCCTGGGGCTCAGGTGAGGATCCAGGCAGCACTGGGGCAACGGAGAGTGGGTGGTGGGTGGAGATGCGGCTCCAGCCTCCCCTGCACTCTCCCGCTGGCACCGCTCTCCCTCCGATGTGATCTCTGCCCATCCCAGCGATCTGGACAAACTCCACGCGTGGAGCCCAGAGACCCGGTCCCCTACTGGCGCTGGTGACAGCCAGCTGTCTGAATTGTTGGGATAGAGGACTGAAAAAACGCTTGTCCAATCTCGCGGGGAGGGGGTCTGCCCCACGTGCATTGGAGGCTGCCTCTGGGGGTGGCAAGGCTATCCTGTCTCTCTGCTTGGGTGTCCTGTGAGGAAGTCTCAGAGGCACCTGTTCCCCATCTTTTCCAGAGGTTACCTTTGACCTCGAAAACCCAGTTGTAAATTTCAAAAAACTCTGCTGAAGTGAGGTAAAGATGAGCAAAACACCATGGCAACCTATCCTCCGGGTTGTTAGTCGCTGAAGGAGTTGATGGAAGTGGTTGGTCTAAGGGAGAGCAAGGAAGTTAAGGTGCACTCTGGCAGGTCTGTGGAGGGCACATACCCAGCTGGTAGGGTGCTAGATATCAGCTTAATTGGGGGTTTATTTTTATTTCAACATTGTTTGCAGCCTATTCAATCTTTTATTTGAAAAGGAAACAATTACATTTCATTTTGAAAAGCATTTGTCATGGAGTCTGCTTCAAGAGTCTTATATGCTCCTGCTTTGGCCCAGCCTGGAGACAAAACTGGGGTTCACACTGCACACCCTGATTCCTCAGAATATACTCACCAGAAAATACTCGGTTTGGTATATTTGGGGTAATCATTGGCTAACCCAGAAACGAGAAAGAATTAAACATCTCTGACAGTCTTTGCAAAGAGTTATAGCATCTTCCATGTTTTTAATCCTGGTTGATCTCTAAAGAAGGTGATTCAGGAATTGTTCCCATTTTACTGATGCGGAACAGTGCCTGGTCCAGGTTCATACAGCTTGTAGAAATTGGACCTATGTGTCCACCCTTGTTGGTCTGGCCTTGCTAGTAGTCCCCTTCCTTATAAGGGAAGCCATTTACTTGGGGCCCTTTGTGTTGTTCCTGAAGTCCCTCCCTCCCCCCTCCCCTCCCTTCCTCTCTCTCCTCTCTCCCCGTTCCTTTCTGTTCTTCTTCTTGCCAGGGTCTTACTATGTAGTTGAGGGTGGTTTTGAATTTCCAAAAGCTGTCCTCTTCTCTCGGCCTCCTGAGTGCTGGAATTGCAGTCTTGGTCTCTAATGATGCTCCCAAGCTTGTGTAGCAGCAGAAGGTTTGGTTAGGTCTGGAGTTCTAAGGCTCATGCCCAGGCTTTGCTAGCATCTCAAGGTAAAGGCAACCCTCCTGCTGGTTGGCTGTGTGCCTCTGTGAAATGTGTGTTTGGATGGAGGCTTGTGTGACAGGAACTTCCCAGAGGTGCTGTAGAAGGAAGCCATCCTCTGGGGCTGGAGAGATGGCTTAGTGGTTAAGAGCACTGACTGCTCTTCCAGAGGGGTTCAATTCCCAGCACTCACATGGCAGCTCACAACTGTCTGTAGTTCCAGTTCCCAGTTCCAGGCAAACACCAAAGCAAATAAAATAAATAAAGTTAAAAAAAGAAGGGAGCCATCCTCACCTTTGAGCCCAGTGGCCTCTGCCAAGGCAGATTGCAGCTGAGCAGTGCCAAAGGCAGTGTCGGGGAGCCAGAGTTAACTCAGTGTATGCTGTAGGGAATGTAGGCACAAGGCAGGGCTACCTCAGACCTAGAAAGCAGACTTGCAGTGACAGAGCTGAACAAGTTTACTGTATTCGGTATCTGGTTTGCCCTCCTAGGACAGTGAGTGGGTCCGAATCCTGCAACAGATGACAATATGACAATGCTAAACCCAGTGGGTAGTGCAGTACTGAGGAGGCTGAGGCAGGAAGGTGGCAAGTTCTAGGCCATCCTGGGCTATATATCATAACCTTGTTTAAAAAAAAATGGAGGAAAAGCCCATAATGAAGCCTTTTCACTTTTCTAGAGTGCTGCTGTGTCTCATGTTGTTCTTCTCACATGTGATTAGTCCTTCAGAATGACTTCCCTCACCTTCTCTGAACTCAACAGCAATCATTCTGCCTCAGCCTCCTGTAATAAGCTAGGATTACAGACATGCCACCACTGCACTCAGCTTATTTCCCAGAAGATCCTAAGCTGATAAGGCATAAAATGGTCTCTTGGGTCCAGAATGAGAGCTGGGATTTGTTTGCTGGTACCCAGTGTATTTTGGAGGTTTGTCCTCATCATCCTGTCCATATTCTTGCAACTTGAGAGAACAGGTCTCTAAGCCTAGGTATGAAGATGAAAAGTCAGCTGAATGGACAGATCTTTTGGGGGACCACTTCTCATAGCAAAGAACTTTCCCAATCAGCTACATCCTTTTCTCATTGTTGTGCCTCAGTTTCCCAGTTGCTGATTGTGTTATCTTGTTCTCCTCCAAACACCTGTTCACAGTTCTAACTCTGGTGTCTCAATGGAAGGCTGGGATGGGACCTGGCATTTGTCCCAGTAAACAGAGCTGCAAGTTGAACATTTTGGCAAATGAGTAACAGCTCACTGCAGGTAGCCAGTTCCACAGGTGAATGTGAGACCTCTTCTGTTGCTTACTGTGTTTTTACACTGCTAAGCTGATATTTATGGATTTTAGTAATAGCATGGCCTTGTTACTGTGTATAGGAAAAAAAAAAAAAACTGCAGACCAGCTTCTCAGTAGAGAATGGCCAGTATGATCCCTAAGAAAACATTTGGCATTGGTTTGTAAGCTGCTTGCCAAGGATTGCGCTTGGAGAGACTGGAGTTCTCTCCAGACACCAGGCCCCACCCAGTAGGAGTCTTAAGGCCATTGATCCGATTTTAGCACTGGCTGCTCCCATGTATGTGTGTGCTGTTGTAGCTTAAGGTGCATGGTTTGTGGCTGATTGTGTGGAACCTTAGGAATACAAAGCAAGGTAAGCTTGCATGTTTTGGGAATTGGGAGCCCCAGTATTGGCACTGACACCCTTCTTACCCATGTGCCTTTGGGCTAGCCAGTTCCTTAATTACCCAATAAGGGGTTGCTGAAGTAGACCTTTAAGAGCTGAGGGGTTAGAGGAAAGGAGATCTGGGAAGCATCTTTCCAGTCTGCTCACTGAAGGCCTTCCTCTTGTCTTCCCTCAGTTTCTTTTCTTCTTTCCACTGGGTTTGCCTCAGGTCAGCTTTTTCTGAGGTGGGAACAGTCCCTGGGTGAGTCTAGGCAGGGCAGTGTGGTAGAATATTATTTTGAGATGTGTTACTTTTGTTTATGTTCTGGAACAAATTTTTTAATGATGCAAAGTTGTATTACATTTGTTTGATTAAATAGAATTAACCTATGGTCCAGGGGCTGAGTCAGCAGCTAGCTGACGGGAAGTGGTAGAGAGGAACCAGGTGTAGAAGGGCTTTTAAGTGGGGGCTGAGAGAAGGACAACCAGTTTGGGGCAGCAAGGAGAGGAGTGAGCTACTTCCTAGTCAGTTTCTCAGAACAAGCAGAATTCCATCTCAGCCTTAGAATCTTGAGCTCTTTGAAGGGACAGAGATTTAGATAAGTTCCCTTCCCAGTTTTAAAAGAATTGGTGCCTGAGGGAACAGAATCCCCTCAGGCTTCTTCCCCTGTGGCCAGCAGTAACAGTTGCTGATTAGAACAGCCATTGCTTAAAGTACAGCCATGATGTAAAATTAAAAACTACGGAGCAGGTGTTCTCTAGATGTTTGGAATTTCTTGCTGTCCCTACATGTTTTGGACTTGAGTTAACCCACCCAATGCTGATGCTCTGTTTTGTTAAGACTTTATTGGTTCCTATCCAGAGGCAGCTCTTTTTTTAATATTTATTTATTTATTTTATGTGAATTGATGTTTTGCCTGCATGTATAACTGTGTAAGGGTGTCAAGTCTTGGTATTACAGACAGTTGTTAGCTGCCATGTGGATGCCAGGAATTGAACTCAGGTCCTCTGGAAGAATAGTCAGTGTTCTTAACCGCTTAGCCATCTCTCCAGCCCCAGGGGCAGCTCTTCAAACCAGGAAAAGAACGTGAGAATGTGCTCACACAGGCGCTCAGTAGTGCTGGGTGCCCTCAAGGCTCTCCCTGTAAAAGTAGGCATTGTGTGATGCAGAGTTTGCATGTGAGGATGAGGGCAGGGGATTTCCAGTTCCTTCAGTCTATTTAGTGACTACACTCTGCGCTCAGTGTGTCAGTTCCCCTTGCCAATGAGCAGAAGAGGTCATAGAAGTCCGAGCTTCAGTGTTTTCTCTAATGCCAGGCTCACAGTGTCCAGAGTTCCACACAGGAGTGAAATTGGGCAGCAACATGCTAGTTCCAACTTTTCTCCACTGTGAAATGTCAAGAGTAAAATTAAAATCCCTTCATTAGGAGTTTGATACATTACATCACATCTCCTATATTACATGTATCAAATCCTTGGTAAGTGCTATTGTGATTTCCCCTTGTCCTCTGTTTACCATGGAGTCAGATAACGAAAACACAACACATGAAGCCCATTCTTCACAGTACAAAGAGGTGTGGGGGCCTTGTAATCAAATAGAGCATTCAATTGACAATGCTTTCAGGAAAGAGTTGTAGCAGGAAGTATTTATGCTGGGTTTTTACTAACGGGTAGTCATTCATCTAGCTGGTCGGGTGAGGAAATTCTCGATAAAAGAACGATGTGAGCAGTAAATAACATGGCCTTGCAAATAGGGTAGTTTGATGAGAGGGTTGTAATGGCCAGGGATGAGAATGGTGGCTAAAGTAGGCCCGGTCAGCTCTAGCCAGACACTCATTGCAAGAGAAGCTCAAATAGAGGGTAGAGAGTGATAAGATCACTGGCTAAGCACTGGAGAAGTGGCTCAGCAGTTAAGAGCACCAGCTGACCTTTCTAGAGAGCCTGGGTTTGGCTTCCAACACCTCCATGGCATCTCAGAACCATTCAACTATCTGAAACTCCAGTCCCAGGGGACCTGAAGTCCGCTTCTAGCCTCATTAGCATCAGGCAGGTATGCACATGGTACACAGACATACATGCAGCCAAAAAAACCATATACATAAACAAAATATGAAATAAGAAAGAGTACTCTGGCTATAGCATGGAGAGTAAAGGGCAAAGGCTCAAAGCAGAGCCTGACCAAGTTTGTTCGGTTCTGGGTTCGGAGTAATGGGGATTTGGGCTTAGACTGTAGCAGTGAGCTAAACAGAGGCTAACAGACACTTATGAGATGGACAGAACTCTTACTGATAACATGCAGGTAATGAGAGCCAAAGAAAGAAAATTGACTCTAGGTTTTTGTCTTGAGCAGTTGGCTGGATACTGTGTCATTTGCTGAGTAGGGAACTCAGGAGAGAAGTTAGTAGTGATGGAATCAGTTTTGGGTTCATATAAAACCCCCTACCTGGAAACTTGACTCAGTAACAGATATGGGGAGTTGGAGGCACTGTCAAGCTAGTGGATGAGGTGCTGGACTTAGGTGAGGTCACCCAGGAAGAGTATAGGGGTTTTGAGAACCCATTTAAATGGCAGAGAAAGGGGGAAAGAGAGGTGGTAAATAGATCCAGGTAAGGATCGTTGGTAGACCAGTTGACTTCCTGGATGTAGACTAAGAAGTGGCTACAGAGCAGGCTGCACAAAGAACCATGGGCCAAAGGATCTGTCCCTTTGATGTTGTGAGTGTGACATGTGGACTCTGTTAAGAGCCTGGCTGAGTGTGTACCCATAGCAGAGGGGAATCTGCTGGCACTTAGGAAATGTTACAGTCTGCATGACTGCAAATGACTCAAATCTTTGCTCAATTTTTGAAAGGCTAGGGGGCCTTGGCAGCTGGCCATTTTGATGTTTTCTGGAGATTAACCATTGGCAGCTGAAGGAGCCCCAGGGTTTATGTGTGGCCCAGTCCTGCCTGTGCGGTGGCTAAGCTTAGGGGCCTAGGCAAGGCTCCAAAACCCCGCCTGCAGCTCTCCCTGTGCCTGCCTGCTCACCTTGCCTGCACACCCCGTGGGCCAGAATCCCTTGTCAGCAGAAGCAGAGGTGTGGACGGGGCAGATGGTAAGTGTGCTTCTCGGGTTTGGCCTGCTGAATGATGGATATAAGGGAGGGGGCACCAACCTGGATAAAGGGTGAATGGGCAGGTGGGCCAGGATGGGGTTAATGAAGAACAAGAGTGTTGGGGCTCCAACTGAGCTGTATGTTTTGATATGAGAGGATGTCACTGGAGTGTAAGGAGCCTCACACTCCTTCATTTTGGAGTGGAGAAGATGGACCTGAGGAAGATGGCAGCAGTTTGGCTTGGAGGATCCAGCTGGGTTCCCTCTACCTACCCTCAAGCTTCTTCAGATCCGAGCTGCCGCTTGGAGCTTTTACAGCTGCTGTTTATTTGCAGTCTTATCCAGCTTCACCTTCTGGGAGACGAGGAGATCAGATAACCCCCCACTGCCCACCCCAGACCTGAGTAGTATAGCTGTCGGGTGGGGCTGGCTCCTATAAACAACCTTCCAGTTCTCATCTAGAGAAACTGGCCCTCTGCTTAAGGAAGGGGACAGAAGGGGAAAGAGAGAAGGGACAGCTGGTGTATGGTAAATTTCCTTTAGACCTGACACAGCAGGACTGTGTTTGATTGCTGGAAATAGTAAAACTGCCTGTTTGAAATTCTCCTGATTGATGGGTCCATGCCCTTGACCCCCACAGACCTCGTTCTGAATGCGTGGAGAGTCCAGGTGTTACAACAAGACTAAAGGCTTGGAATGCTCTCCTGTTTACTACAGGTGGCAGTATTGTTACCAGCTAGCCCTGTGACAGTAGAGAAATTACTGGACTCCAGAACCTTAGTTCTGCCCCCTGAAAAGAGAATATTCTCTGCTTCACAAGAGACAGCTTCTCTACTCAGTGGTCTTGGCGGCCTGTGTGGAAAAGCACTGACTGTCTAGATTAAGACCACTTTTCCTGTGGGTCCTCCCTGTGGGAGTAACTGATTCAGAGTGTCCTCAGTTTGTGCAGCAAGTTGTCATGGTTCTGTTCCAAGACTTGCCAGGAGAGAGGTTGCTTTGAGCTCTGGAAGCTAGGTACTTGTGGCAATTAGTTTCCACTGCTTATCACTAGCAGAAGAGCTGGATGGGAACAGCTTGAGCTTCCCATGGACACTGTGGATAAAGCCTGTGATGCAGAGCCTGGATGGGGTGCCCTCCCCCCAGAAAAGTGGATCACAGTAGGGGTGAGGCTAAGGATAGAAAACATCATGCCTGGGCTAGCTTTGACGCCCACATTTTGAATCCAGGTTGAGGTGGGGAGAAGGGAGTCTCTGTGACGTGTGAATTTGACTTCTTTTTTTTTTTTTTTTTTTTTTTTTTTTTTTTTTTTTTTTTTTTTTTTTTTTTTTTTTTTTTTTTTTTTTTTTTTTTTTTTTTTTTT